>JAUTDX010001333.1:0-135760 GCA_030844895.1 Ambrosia x helenae | reverse complement strand
TAATTACATGTTTTTCACGTAAATCCACTTTCAAGTTCCTTGGATTTTCCTTTTATTTGAGCTTAGACCTTTTTTTACCTCTTAAAGAGGGTCGCGGCATTTCAAAATCACCGAAAATCTATTTCACACATCTAAATGAAGCCATTAAGGCGATATACATGCGTTCTATTTAATGGGAATGTTGATATATACGATGCTTAAAATAAAATGAAAATAAAGCCTCGAAAATGTTTACAATTGAAAAATGTCTTTTGTGATGGAATCAGGTGTTTGATTGACCGAGTTCTTATCTGAGGGATGGTGAAAATCACTCGATGGGGTTTGACACATGATTTGGATTGACGTGGTCATTCTCTGTTTTGTAATTTACATGTTTTTCACGTAAATCCATTTGCAACGTCCCCTTGGATTTTACTTTTATTTGAGGCTTAAAACTTTTTACCTCTTAAAGAGGGTCGCGGCATTTCAAAATCACCGAAAATCATTTCACATATCTAAATGAAGCCATTAAGGCGATATACATGCGTTCTATTTAATGGGAATGTTGATATATACGTGCTTAGAAATAAAATGAAAATAAAGCCTCGAAAATGATTACAATTGAAAAAAAGTCTTTTGTGATGGAATCAGGTGTTTGATTGACCGAGTTCTTATTGAGGGATGGTTGAAAATCACTCGAAGGGGTTTGACACATGATTTGGATTGACGTGGTCATTCTCTGTTTTTTAATTTACATGTTTTTCACGTAAATCCATTTGCAACGTCCCCTTGGATTTTACTTTTATTTGAGGCTTAAACCTTTTTTAACCTCTTAAAGAGGGTCGCGGCATTTCAAAATCACCGAAAATCATTTCACACATCTAAATGAAGCCATTAAGGATATACATGCGTTCTATTTAATGGGAATGTTGATATATACGTGGCTTAGAAATAAAATGAAAATAAAGCCTCGAAAATGATTACATTGAAAAAAATGTCTTTTGTGATGGAATCGGTGTTTTATTGACCGACTTCTTAATTGAGGGATGTTGAAAATCACTCGAAGGGGTTTGACACATGATTTGGATTGACGTGGTCATTCTCTGATTTTTAATTTACATGTTTTTCACGTAAATCCATTTGCAACGTCCCCTTGGATTTTACTTTTATTTGAGGCTTAAACCTTTTTAACCTCTAAAAGGGGTCGCGGCATTTCAAAATCACCGAAAATCATTTCACACATCTAAATGAAGCCATTAAGGCGATATACATGCGTTCTATTTAATGGGAATGTTGATATATACGTGGCTTAGAAATAAAATGAAAATAAAGCCTCGAAAATGATTACAATTAAAGAATGTCTTTTGTGGTGGAATCGGTGTTTGATTGACCGAGTTCTTATCTGAGGGATGGTGAAAATCACTCGAAGGGGTTTACACATGATTTGGATTGACGTGGTCATTCTCTTTTTTAATTTACATGTTTTTCACGTAAATCCATTTGCAACGTACCCTTGGATTTTACTTTTATTTGAGGCTTAAACCTTTTTAACCTCTTAAAGTGGGTCGCGGCATTTCAAAATCACCGAAAATCATTTCACACATCTAAATGAAGCCATTAAGGGGATATACATGCGTTCTATTTAATGGGAATGTTGATATATACGTGCTTAGAAATAAAATGAAAATAAAGCCTCGAAAATGATTACAATTGAAAAATGTCTTTTGTGATGGAATCAGGTGTTTGATTGACCGAGTTCTTATCTGAGGGATGGTGAAAATCACTCGAAGGGGTTGACACATGATTTGGATTGACGTGGTCATTCTCTGTTTTGTAATTTACATGTTTTTCACGTAAATCCATTTGCAACGTCCCCTTGGATTTTACTTTTATTTGAGGCTTAAACCTTTTTAACCTCTTAAAGAGGGTCGCGGCATTTCAAAATCACCGAAAATCATTTCACACATCTAAATGAAGCCATTAAGGCGATATACATGCGTTCTATTTAATGGGAATGTTGATATATACGTGGCTTAGAAATAAAATGAAAATAAAGCCTCGAAAATGATTACAATTGAAAAAAAAGTCTTTTGTGATGGAATCAGGTGTTTGATTGACCGAGTTCTTATCTGAGGATGTTGAAAATCACTCGAAGGGGTTTTGACACATGATTTGGATTGACGTGGTCATTCTCTGTTTTTTAATTTACATGTTTTTCACGTAAATCCATTTGCAACGTCCCCTTGGATTTTACTTTTATTTGAGGCTAAACCTTTTTTAACCTCTTAAAGAGGGTCGCGGCATTTCAAAATCACCGAAAATCATTTCACACATCTAAATGAAGCCATTAAGGCGATATACATGCGTTCTATTTAATGGGAATGTTGATATATACGTGGCTTAGAAATAAAATGAAAATAAAGCCTCGAAAATGATTACAATTAAAGAATGTCTTTTGTGGTGGAATCGGGTGTTTGATTGACCGACTTCTTATCTGAGGGATGGTGAAAATCACTCGAAGGGGTTTGACACATGATTTGGATTGACGTGGTCATTCTCTGATTTGTTAATTTACATGTTTTTCACGTAAATCCATTTGCAACGTCCCCTTGGATTTTACTTTTATTTGAGGCTTAAACCTTTTTTAACCTCTTAAAAGGGTCGCGGCATTTCAAAATCACCGAAAATCATTTCACACATCTAAATGAAGCCATTAAGGCGATATACATGCGTTCTATTTAATGGGAATGTTGATATATACGTGGCTTAGAAATAAAATGAAAAAAAGCCTCGAAAATGATTACAATTAAAGAATGTCTTTTGTGGTGGAATCGGGTGTTTGATTGACCGAGTTCTTATCTGAGGGATGGTGAAAATCACTCGAAGGGGTTTACACATGATTTGGATTGACGTGGTCATTCTCTGTTTTTAATAATTACATGTTTTTCACGTAAATCCATTTGCAACGTCCCCTTGGATTTTACTTTTATTTGAGGCTTAAACCTTTTTAAACCTCTTAAAGGGGTCGCGGCATTTCAAAATCACCGAAAATCATTTCACACATCTAAATGAAGCCATTAAGGCGATATACATGCGTTCTATTAAATGGGAATGTTGATATATACGTGGCTTAGAAATAAAAATGAAAATAAAGCCTCGAAAATGATTACAATTGAAAAAAAGTCTTTTGTGATGGAATCAGGTGTTTGATTGACCGAGTTCTTATTGAGGGATGGTGAAAATCACTCGAAGGGTTTGACACATGATTTGGATTGACGTGGTCATTCTCTGTTTTTTAATTTACATGTTTTTCACGTAAATCCATTTGCAACGTCCCTTGGATTTTACTTTTATTTGAGGCTTAAACCTTTTTTAACCTCTTAAAGAGGGTCGCGGCATTTCAAAATCACCGAAAATCATTTCACACATCTAAATGAAGCCATTAAGGCGATATACATGCGTTCTATTTAATGGGAATGTTGATATATACGTGGCTTAGAAATAAAATGAAAATAAAGCCTCGAAAATGATTACATATTTAAAGAATGTCTTTGTGGTGGAATCGGGTGTTTGATTTGACCGACTTCTTATCTGAGGGATGGTGAAAATCACTCGAAGGGGTTTGACACATGATTTGGATTGACGTGGTCATTCTCTGTTTTTAATTACATGTTTTTCACGTAAATCCATTTGCAACGTCCCCTTGGATTTTACTTTTATTTGAGGCTTAAACCTTTTTAACCTCTTAAAGAGGGTGGCGGCATTTCAAAATCACCGAAATCTATTCACACATCTAAATGAAGCCATTAAGGCGATATACATGCGTTCTATTTAATGGGAATGTTGATATATACGTGCTTAGAAATAAAATGAAAATAAAGCCTCGAAAATGATTACAATTGAAAAAAAGTCTTTTGTGATGGAATCAGGTGTTTGATTGACCGACTTCTTATCTGAGGGATGGTGAAAATCACTCGAAGGGTTTTGACACATGATTTGGATTGACGTGGTCATTCTCTGTTTGTAATTTACATGTTTTTCACGTAAATCCATTTGCAACGTCCCCTTGGATTTTACTTTTATTTGAGGCTTAAACCTTTTTAACCTCTTAAAGAGGGTCGCGGCATTTCAAAATCACCGAAAATCATTTCACACATCTAAATGAAGCCATTAAGGCGATATACATGCGTTCTATTTAATGGGAATGTTGATATATACGTGGCTTAGAAATAAAATGAAATAAAGCCTCGAAAATGATTACAATTGAAAGAATGTCTTTTGTGTGGAATCGGGTGTTTGATTGACCGACTTCTTATCTGAGGGATGGTGAAAATCACTCGAAGGGGTTTGACACATGATTTGGATTGACGTGGTCATTCTCTGATTTGTAATTTACATGTTTTTCACGTAAATCCATTTGCAACGTCCCTTGGATTTTACTTTTATTTGAGGCTAAACCTTTTTTAACCTCTTAAAAAGGGTCGCGGCATTTCAAAATCACCGAAAATCATTTCACACATCTAAATGAAGCCATTAAGGCGATATACATGCGTTCTATTTAATGGGAATGTTGATATATACGTGGCTTAGAAATAAAATGAAAATAAAGCCTCGAAAATGATTACAATTGAAAAAAAGTCTTTTGTGATGGAATCAGGTGTTTGATTGACCGAGTTCTTATTGAGGGATGTTGAAAATCACTCGAAGGGGTTTGACACATGATTTGGATTGACGTGGTCATTCTCTGTTTTTTAATTTACATGTTTTTCACGTAAATCCATTTGCAACGTCCCCTTGGATTTTACTTTTATTTGAGGCTTAAACCTTTTTAACCTCTTAAAGAGGGTCGCGGCATTTCAAAATCACCGAAAATCATTTCACACATCTAAATGAAGCCATTAAGGCGATATACATGCGTTCTATTAATGGGAATGTTGATATATACGTGGCTTAGAAATAAAATGAAAATAAGCTCGAAATGATTACAATTAAAGAATGTCTTTTGTGGTGGAATCGAATAAGACTTCTTAGATGAAAATAAAGATTAACCTCGAAAATGTTTACAATTGAAAAAAAGTCTTTGTGATGGAATCAGGTGTTTGATTGACCGAGTTCTTATCTGAGGGATGGTGAAAATCACTCGATGGGGTTTGACACATGATTTGGATTGACGTGGTCATTCTCTGTTTTGTAATTTACATGTTTTTCACGTAAATCCATTTGCAACGTCCCCTTGGATTTTACTTTTATTTGAGGCTTAAAACCTTTTTAACCTCTTAAAAGAGGTCGCGGCATTTCAAAATCACCGAAAATCATTTCACACATCTAAATGAAGCCATTAAGGCGATATACATGCGTTCTATTTAATGGGAATGTTGATATATACGTGGCTTAGAAATAAAAATGAAAATAAAGCCTCGAAAATGATTACAATTGAAAAAAAGTCTTTTGTGATGGAATCGGGTGTTTGATTGACCGAGTTCTTATCTGAGGGATGGTGAAAATCACTCGAAGGGGTTTTACACATGATTTGGATTGACGTGGTCATTCTCTGTTTTTTAATTTACTGTTTTTCACGTAAATCCACTTTCAACGTCCCCTTGGATTTTACTTTTATTTGAGGCTTAACCTTTTTTAACCTCTTAAACGTGGGTGGCGGCATTTCAAAATCACCGAAAATCATTTCACACATCTAAATGAAGCCATTAAGGCGATATACATGCGTTCTATTTAATGGGAATGTTGATATATATATAGGATATGATGCTTAGAAATAAAAATGAAAATAAAGCCTCAAAAATGTTTACAATTGAAAAAAAGTCTTTTGGATGGAATCTAGTGTGTTTGACACATGATTTGGATTGACGTGGTCATTCTCTGTTTTGTAATTTACATGTTTTTCACGTAAATCCATTTGCAACGTCCCCTTGGATTTTACTTTTATTGAGGCTTAAACCTTTTTAACCTCTTAAAGAGGGTCGCGGCATTTCAAAATCACCGAAAATCATTTCACATATCTAAATGAAGCCATTAAGGCGATATACATGCGTTCTATTTAATGGGAATGTTGATATATACGTGGCTTAGAAATAAATGAAAATAAAGCCTCGAAAATGATTACAATTAAAGAATGTCTTTTGTTGTGAATCGGGTGTTTGATTGACCGACTTCTTATCTGAGGGATGGTGAAAATCACTCGAAGGGGTTTGACACATGATTTGGATTGACGTGGTCATTCTCTGTTTTGTAATTTACATGTTTTTCATGTAAATCCATTTGCAACGTCCCTTGGATTTACTTTTATTTGAGGCTTAAACCTTTTTTAACCTCTTAAAAAGGGTCGCGGCATTTCAAAATCACCGAAAATCATTTCACACATCTAAATGAAGCCATTAAGGCGATATACATGCGTTCTATTTAATGGGAATGTTGATATATACGTGGCTTAGAAATAAAAAGAAAATAAAGCCTCGAAATGATTACAATTGAAAAAATGTCTTTTGTGATGGAATCATGTTTGATTGACCGAGTTCTTATTGAGGGATGTTGAAAATCACTCGAAGGGTTTTGACACATGATTTGGATTGACGTGGTCATTCTCTGTTTTTTAATTTACATGTTTTTCACGTAAATCCATTTGCAACGCCCCTTGGATTTTACTTTTATTTGAGGCTTAAACCTTTTTTAACCTCTTAAAGAGGGTCGCGGCATTTCAAAATCACCGAAAATCATTTCACACATCTAAATGAAGCCATTAAGGCGATATACATGCGTTCTATTTAATGGGAATGTTGATATATACGTGGCTTAGAAATAAAATGAAAATAAAGCCTCGAAAATGATTACATATTAAAGAATGTCTTTTGTGGTGGAATCGGGTGTTTGATTGACCGACTTCTTATCTGAGGGATGGTGAAAATCACTCGAAGGGGTTTGACACATGATTTGGATTGACGTGGTCATTCTCTGATTTGTAATTTACATGTTTTTCACGTAAATCCATTGCAACGTCCCCTTGGATTTTACTTTTATTTGAGGCTTAAACCTTTTTAAACCTCTTAAAAGGGGTCGCGGCATTTCAAAATCACCGAAAATCATTTCACACATCTAAATGAAGCCATTAAGGCGATATACATGCGTTCTATTTAATGGGAATGTTGATATATACGTGGCTTAGAAATAAAATGAAAATAAAGCCTCGAAAATGATTACAATTAAAGAATGTCTTTTGTGGTGGAATCGGGTGTTTGATTGACCGACTTCTTATCTGAGGGATGGTGAAAATCACTCGAAGGGATTTACACATGATTTGGATTGACGTGGTCATTCTTTGTTTTTTAATTTACATGTTTTTCACGTAAATCCACTTGCAACGTACCCTTGGATTTTCCTTTTATTTGAGGCTTAAACCTTTTTTAACCTCTTAAAGAGGGTCGCGGCATTTCAAAATCACCGAAATCTATTCACACATCTAAATGAAGCCATTAAGGCGATATACATGCGTTCTATTTAATGGGAATGTTGATATATACGTGGCTTAGAAATAAAATGAAAATAAAGCCTCGAAAATGATTTACAATTGAAAAAAAGTCTTTTGTGTGATGGAATCAGGTGTTTGATTGACCGAGTTCTTATCTGAGGGATGGTGAAAATCACTCGAAGGGGTTTGACACATGATTTGGATTGACGTGGTCATTCTCTGTTTTGTAATTTACATGTTTTTCACGTAAATCCATTTGCAACGTCCCCTTGGATTTTACTTTTATTTGAGGCTTAAACCTTTTTTAACCTCTTAAAGAGGGTCGCGGCATTTCAAAATCACCGAAAATCTATTTCACACATCTAAATGAAGCCATTAAGGGATATATACATGCGTTCTATTTAATGGGAATGTTGATATATACGTGGCTTAGAAATAAAATGAAAATAAAGCCTCGAAAATGATTACATTGAAAAAAAGTCTTTTGTGATGGAATCAGGTGTTTGATTGACCGAGTTCTTATTGAGGGATGGTGAAAATCACTCGATGGGGTTTGACACATGATTTGGATTGACGTGGTCATTCTCTGTTTGTAATTTACATGTTTTTCACGTAAATCCATTTGCAACGTCCCCTTGGATTTTACTTTTATTTGAGGCTTAAACCTTATTAAGGGGCCTCTTAAAAAGGGTCGCGGCATTGGTCAAATGGAACACCGGGAAAAATCATTTCACACATCTATGAAAAAGTGAAGCCATTAAGGGGACATAAGGGGGACATGATTTTTACTTTACGGTTTTTAAGAATGTTGAATTTTACATACGTTTGGGGTAGAAATAAAATGAAAATAAAGCCTGGAATTGTTTACAATGGGAAATGATAAATGTTTTTTAGTTAAGGAAAGTGGGGGGTGATTATTCAGTTTGTTGTTTTGTCCGATTTCGGGTTAAATTGAGGGATGTTGAAAATCACTCGAAGGGGTTTGACACATGATTTGGATTGACGTGGTCATTCTCTGTTTTTTAATTTACATGTTTTTCACGTAAATCCATTTGCAACGTCCCCTTGGATTTTACTTTTATTTGAGGCTTAAACCTTTTTTAAAACCTCTTAAAAGAGGGTCGCGGCATTTCAAAATCACCGAAAATCATTTCACACATCTAAATGAAGCCATTAAGGCGATATACATGCGTTCTATTTAATGGGAATGTTGATATATACGTGGCTTAGAAATAAAATGAAAATAAAGCCTCGAAAATGATTACAATTAAAGAATGTCTTTTGTGGTGGAATCGGGTGTTTGATTGACCGACTTCTTATCTGAGGGATGGTGAAAAACACTCGAAGGGGTTTACACATGATTTGGATTGACGTGGTCATTCTTTGTTTTTTAATTTACTTGTTTTTCACGTAAATCCACTTTCAACGTACCCTTGGATTTTCCTTTTATTTGAGGCTTAGACCTTTTTAACCTCTTAAACGTGGGTGGCGGCATTTCAAAATCACCGAAAATCAATTCACACATCTAAATGAAGCCATTAAGGGATATACATGCGTTCTATTTAATGGGAATGTTGATATATATATATATGAGCTTAGAAATAAAAATGAAAATAAAGCCTCAAAAATGTTTTTACAATTGGAAAAAAAGTCTTTTGTGATGGAATTCGGTGTTTGACACATGATTTGGATTGACGTGGTCATTCTCTGTTTTTTAATTACTTGTTTTTCACGTAAATCCACTTTCAACGTACCCCTTGGATTTTCCTTTTATTTGAGGCTTAGACCTTTTTACCTCTTAACGAGGGTGGCGGCATTTCAAATCACCGAAAATCATTTCACACATCTAAATGAAGCCATTAAGGGGATATACATGCGTTCTATTTAATGGGAATGTTGATATGTACGATGCTTAGAAAATAAAATGAGAATAAAGCCTCGAAAATTTACAATTGAAAAAAAGTCTTTTGTGATGGAATCAGGTGTTTGATTGACTGAGTTTCTTATCTGAGGAAGTGAAAATCACTCGATGGGGTTTGACACATGATTTGGATTGACGTGGTCATTCTCGTGTTTGTAATTACATGTTTTTCAACGTAAATCCATTTGCAACATCCCCTGGATTTTACTTTTATTTGAGGCTTAAACCTTATTTAACCTCTTAAAAGAGTCGCGGCATTTCAAAATCACCGAAAATCATTTCACATATCTAAATGAAGCCATTAAGGTGATATACATCGTTCTATTTAATGGGAATGTTGATATATACGTGGCTTAGAAATAAAAATGAAAATAAAGCCTTGAAAATGATTACAATTGAAAAAAAAGTCTTTTGTGATGAATCAGGTGTTTGATTGACCGAGTTCTTAATTGAGGGATGTTGAAAATCACTCGAAGGGGTTTGACACATGATTTGGATTGACGTGGTCATTCTCTGTTTTTTAATTTACATGTTTTTCACGTAAATCCATTTGCAAACGTCCCCTTCGATTTTACTTTTTATTTGAGGGTTAAATCTTTTTAACCTCTTAAAAGGGTCGCGGCATTTCAAAATCACCGAAAATCATTTCACACATCTAAAAGAAGCCATTAAGGAGATATACATGCGTTCTATTTTAAGGGAATGTTTGATATATACGTGGCTTAGAAATAAAATGAAAATAAAGCCTCGAAATGATTACATATTAAAGAATGTCTTTTGTGTGGAATCGGTGTTTTGATTGACCAAATTCTTATCTGAGGATGTTGAAAATCACTCGAAGGGTTTGACACATGATTTGGATTGACGTGTCATTCTTTGTTTTTTAATTTACATGGTTTTTCACGTAAATCCATTTGCAACGTCCCCTTGATTTACTTTTATTTGAGGCTTAAACCATTTTAAACCTCTTAAAGTGGGTCGCGGCATTTCAAAATCACCGAAAATCATTCACACATCTAAATGAAGCCATTAAGGGATATACATGCGTTCTATTTAATGGGAATGTTGATATATAATACGTGCTTAGAAATAAAATGAAAATAAAGCCTCAAAAATGTTTAACAATTGAAAAAAAAAGTTCTTTTGTGATGAATCAAGTGTTTGACACATGATTTGGATTGACGTGGTCATTCTCTGTTTTGTAATTTACATGGTTTTTTCCTAAAATAATTTGCAACGTCCCCCTTGGATTTTTACTTTTATTGGAGGCTTAAACCTTTTTTAACCTCTTAAAGAGGGTCGCGGCATTTCAAAATCACCGAAAATCTTTCACACATCTAAATGAAGCCATTAAGGTGATATACATGCGTTCTATTTAATGGAATGTTGATATACGTGGCTTAGAAATAAAATGAAAATAAGCCTCGAAAATGATTACAATTAAAGAAGTCTTTTGTGTGGAATCGGGTGTTTGATTAACCGACTTCTTATCTGAGGGATGGTGAAAATCACTCGAAGGGTTTGACACATGATTTGGATTGACGTGGTCATTCTCTGTTTGTAATTTACATGTTTTTCACGTAAATCCATTTGCAACGTCCCCTTGAATATTACTTTATTTGAGGCTTAAACCATTTTTAACCTCCTAAAAAGGGTCGCGGCATTTCAAAATCACCGAAAATCATTTCACACATCTAAATGAAGCCATTAAAGCGATATACATGCGTTCTATTTAATGGGAATGTTGATATATACGTTGCTTAGAAAATAAAAATGAAAATAAAGCCTTGAAAATGATTACAATTGAAAAAATGTCTTTTGTGATGGAATCAGGTGTTTGATTGACCGATTCTTAATGAGGATGTTGAAAATCACTCGAAGGGGTTTGAACACATCGTTTGGATTGACGTGGTCATTCTCTGTTTTTTAATTTACATGTTTTCACGTAAATCCATTTGCAACGTCCCTTCGATTTAACCTTTTATTTGAGGGTTAGAATCTTTTAACCTCTTAAAGAGGGTCGCGCATTTTCAAAATCACCGAAAATCATTTCACACATCTAAAAGAAGCCATTAAGGAGATATACATGCGTTCTTTTAATGGGAATGTTGATATATACGTGGCTTAGAAATAAAATGAAAATAAAGCCACGAAAATGATTACATATAAAGAATGTCTTTTGTGGTGGAATCGGGTGTTTGATTGACCAAATTCTTATCTGAGGGATGGTGAAAAACATCGAAGGGGATTTACACATGATTTGGATTGACGTGGTCATTCTCTGTTTTTTAATTTACTGTTTTTCTCACGTAAATCCACTTTCAACGTCCCTTGGATTCCTTTTTTTTAGGCTTAGAACATTTTAACCTCTTAACGTGGGTGGCGGCATTTCAAAATCACCGAAAATCATTTCACACATCTAAATGAAGCCATTAGGGAATATACATGCGTTCTATTTAAAATGGAATGTTGATAATATATATATGGACTTAGAAATAAAATGAAAATAAAGCCTCGAAAATGTTTACAATTGAAAAAAAGTCTTTTGTGATGGAATCAGGTGTTTGACAAATGATTTGGATTGACGTGGTCATTCTCTGTTTTGTAATTTACATGTTTTTCACGTAAATCCATTTGCAACGTCCCCTTGGATTTTACTTTTATTGGAGGCTTAAACCTTTTTTAACCTCTTAAAGAGGGTCGCGGCATTTCAAAATCACCGAAAATCATTTCACACATCTAAATGAAGCCATTAAGGCGATATACATGCGTTCTATTTAATGGGAATGTTGATATATACGTGGCTTAGAAATAAAATGAAAATAAAGCCTCGAAAATGATTACATATTAAAGAATGTCTTTTGTGTGGAATCGGGTGTTTGATTAACCGACTTCTTATCTGAGGGATGGTGAAAATCACTCGAAGGGTTTGACACATGATTTGGATTGACGTGGTCATTCTCTGATTTGTAATTTACATGTTTTTCACGTAAATCCATTTGCAACGTCCCTTGAATATTACTTTTATTTGAGGCTTAAACCATTTTTTAACCTCTTAAAAAGGGTCGCGGCATTTCAAAATCACCGAAAATCATTTCACACATCTAAATGAAGCCATTAAGGCGATATACATGCGTTCTATTTAATGGGAATGTTGATATATACGTGGCTTAGAAATAAAATGAAAATAAAGCCTTGAAAATGATTACAATTGAAAAAAAGTCTTTTGTGATGGAATCAGTGTTTGAATGACGAGTTCTTAATGAGAGATGTTGAAAATCACTCGAAGGGTTTGACACATGATTTGGATTGACGTGGTCATTCTCTTTTTTTTAATTTACATGTTTTTCACGTAAATCCATTTGCAACGCCCCCTTGGATTTTACTTTTATTTGAGGCTTAAAATCTTTTTTAACCTCTTAAAGAGGGTCGCGGCATTTCAAAATCACCGAAAATCCTTTCACACATCTAAATGAAGCCATTAAGGAGATATACATGCGTTCTATTTAATGGGAATGTTGATATATATGTGGCTTAGAAATAAAATAAAAATAAGGCCTCGAAAATGATTACAATTAAAGAATGTCTTTTGTGGTGGAATCGGTGTTTAATTACCGACTTCTTAGATGAGGGATGGTGAAAATCACTCCAAGGGGTTTGACACATGATTTGGATTGACGTGGTCATTCTCCGATTTGTAATTTACATGTTTTTCACGTAAATCCATTTGCAACGTCCCCTTGATATTACTTTTATTTGAGGCTCAAACCATTTTTAACTCTTAAAAGGGTCGCGGCATTTCAAAATCACCGAAAATCATTTCACACATCTAAATGAAGCCATTAAGGCGATATACATGCGTTCTATTTAATGGGAATGTTGATATATACGTGGCTTAGAAATAAAATGAAAATAAAGCCTCGAAAATGATAACAATTTAAAGAATGTCTTTTATGTGGAATCGGGTGTTTGATTGACCGAATTCTTATCTGAGGGATGGTGAAAAACAATCGAAGGGGTTTACACATGATTTGGATTGACGTGGTCATTCTCTGTTTTGTAATTTACATGTTTTCACGTAAATCCATTTGCAACGTCCCCTTGGATTTTACTTTTATTTGAGGCTTAAACCTTTTTTAACCTCTTAATGAGGGTCGCGGCATTTCAAAATCACCCGAAAATCATTTCACATATCTAAATGAAGCCATTAAGGCGATATACATGCGTTCTATTTAATGGGAATGTTGATATATACGTGGCTTAGAAATAAAATGAAAATAAAGCCTCGAAAATGATTACATATTAAAGAATGTCTTTGTTTGTGGAATCGGGTGTTTGATTAACCGACTTCTTATCTGAGGATTGTTGAAAATCACTCGAAGGGTTTGACACATGATTTGGATTGACGTGGTCATTCTCTGTTTTTTAATTTACATGTTTTTCACGTAAATCCATTTGCAACGCCCCTTGGATTTTACTTTTATTTGAGGCTTAAATCTTTTTAACCTCTTAAAGAGGGTCGCGGCATTTCAAAATCACCGAAAATCATTTCACACATCTAAAAGAAGCCATTAAGGAGATATACATGCGTTCTATTTAATGGGAATGTTGATATATATGTGGCTTAGAAATAAAATGAAAATAAAGCCTCGAAAATGATTACTATTAAAGAATGTCTTTTGTGGTGGAATCGTGGTTTTAATTAACCGACTTCTTAGATGAGGGATGGTGAAAATCACTCCAAGGGTTTGACACATGATTTGGATTGACGTGGTCATTCTCTGATTTGTAATTTACATGTTTTTCACGTAAATCCATTTGCAACGTCCCCTTGGAATTTACTTTTATTTGAGGCTTAAACCATTTTAACCTCTTAAAAGGGTCGCGGCATTTCAAAATCACCGAAAATCATTTCACACATCTAAATGAAGCCATTAAGGCGATATACATGCGTTCTATTTAATGGGAATGTTGATATATACGTGGCTTAGAAATAAAATGAAAATAAAGCCTCGAAAATGATAACAATTTAAAGAATGTCTTTTATGGTGGAATCGGGTGTTTGATTGACCGAATTCTTATCTGAGGGATGGTGAAAAACAATCGAAGGGATTTACACATGATTTGGATTGACGTGGTCATTCTTTGTTTTTTAATTTACTGTTTTTCACGTAAATCCACTTTCAACGTACCCTTGATTTTCCTTTTATTTGAGGCTTAACCATTTTAACCTCTTAAACGTGGTGGCGGCATTTCAAAATCACCGAAAATCAATTCACACATCTAAATGAAGCCATTAAGGGGATATACATGCGTTCTATTTAATGGGAATGTTGATATATATATATATATATGGCTTAGAAATAAAATGAAAATAAAGCCTCAAAAATGTTTACAATTGAAAAAAAGTCTTTTGGTGATGGAATCAGGTGTTTGATTGACCGACTTCTTATCTGAGGGATGGTGAAAATCACTGATGGGGTTTGACAAATGATTTGGATTGACGTGGTCATTCTCTGTTTTGTAATTTACATGTTTTTCACGTAAATCCATTTGCAACGTCCCCTTGGATTTTACTTTTATTGAGGCTTAAACCTTTTTTAACCTCTTAAAGAGGTCGCGGCATTTCAAAATCACCGAAAATCATTTCAGATATCTAAATGAAGCCATTAAGGTGATATACATGCGTTCTATTTAATGGGAATGTTGATATATACGTGCTTAGAAATAAAATGAAAATAAAGCCTCGAAAATGATTTACATATTAAAGAATGTCTTTTGTGGTGGAATCGGGTGTTTGATTGACCGACTTCTTATCTGAGGGATGGTGAAAATCACTCGAAGGGGTTTGACACATGATTTGGATTGACGTGGTCATTTTCTGATTTGTAATTTACATGTTTTTCATGTAAATCCATTTGCAACGTCCCTTGAATATTACTTTTATTTGAGGCTTAAACCATTTTTAACCTCCTAAAAAGGGTCGCGGCATTTCAAAATCACCGAAAATCATTTCACACATCTAAATGAAGCCATTAAGGCGATATACATTCGTTCTATTAATGGGAATGTTGATATATACGTGGCTTAGAAATAAAAATGAAAATAAAGCCTTGAAATGATTACAATTGAAAAAAAGTATTTTGTGATGGAATCAGGTGTTTGAATGACGAGTTCTTAATTGAGGATGTTGAAAATCACTCGAAGGTGTTTGACACATGATTTGGATTGACGTGGTCATTCTCTGTTTTTTAATTTACATGTTTTTCACGTAAATCCATTTGCAACGCCCCCTTGGATTTTACTTTTATTTGAGGGTTAAATCTTTTTTAACCTCTTAAAGAGGGTCGCGGCATTTCAAAATCACCGAAAATCATTTCACACATCTAAAAGAAGCCATTAAGAGATATACATGCGTTCTATTTAAATGGGAATGTTGATATATATGTGGCTTAGAAATAAAATGAAAATAAAGCCTCGAAAATGATTACATATTAAAGAATGTCTTTTGTGGTGGAATCGGTGGTTTGATTAACCGACTTCTTAATGAGGGATGGTGAAAATCACTCCAAGGGTTTGACACATGATTTGGATTGACGTGGTCATTCTCCGATTTGTAATTTACATGTTTTTTCACGTAAATCCATTTGCAACGTCCCCTTGAATTTTACTTTTATTTGAGGCTCAAACCATTTTTAACCTCTTAAAAGGGGTCGCGCATTTCAAAATCACCGAAAATCATTTCACACATCTAAAATGAAGCCATTAAGGCGATATACATGCGTTCTATTTAATGGGAATGTTGATATATACGTGGCTTAGAAATAAAATGAAAATAAAGCCTCGAAAATGATTACAATTTAAAGAATGTCTTTTATGTGGAATCGGGTGTTTGATTGACCAAATTCATATCTAAGGGATGGTGAAAAACAATCGAAGGGGATTTACACATGATTTGGATTGACGTGGTCATTCTTTGTTTTTTTAATTTACTGGTTTTTTTCACGTAAATCCACTTTCAACGTACCCTTGGATTTTCCTTTTATTTGAGGCTTAGACCATTTTAACCTCTTAACGTGGTGCGGCATTTCAAAATCACCGAAAATCAATTCACACATCTAAATGAAGCCATTAAGGGATATACATGCGTTCTATTTAATGGGAATGTTGATATATATATATGATGCATAGAAATAAAATGAAAATAAAGCCTCAAAAATGTTTACAATTGAAAAAAAGTCTTTTTGTATGGAATCAGGTGTTTGATTGACCGACTTCTTATCTGAGAGATGGTGAAAATCACTGGATGGGGTTTGACAAATGATTTGGATTGACGTGGTCATTCTCTGTTTTGTAATTTACATGGTTTTCACGTAAATCCATTTGCAACGTCCCCTTGGATTTTACTTTTATTTGAGGCTTAAACCTTTTAAACCTCTTAAAGAGGGTCGCGGCATTTCAAAATCACCGAAAATCATTTCACACATCTAAATGAAGCCATTAAGGTGATATACATGCGTTCTATTTAATGGGAATGTTGATATATACGTGGCTTAGAAATAAAATGAAAATAAAGCCTCGAAAATGATTACATATTAAAGAATGTCTTTTGTGTGGAATCGGGTGTTTGATAACCGACTTCTTATCTGAGGGATGGTGAAAATCACTCGATGGGGTTTGACACATGATTTGGATTGACGTGGTCATTCTCTGATTTGTAATTTACATGTTTTTCATGTAAATCCATTTGCAATGTCCCTTGAATATTACTTTCATTTGAGGCTTAAACCATTTTTAAACCTCCTAAAAAGGGTCGCGGCATTTCAAAATCACCGAAAATCATTTCACACATCTAAATGAAGCCATTAAGGCGATATACATTCGTTCTATTTAATGGAATGTTGATATGTACGTGGCTTAGAAATAAAATGAAAATAAAGCCTTAAATGATTACAATTGAAAAAAAGTATTTTGTGATGGAATCAGGTGTTTGAATGACGAGTTCTTAATTGAGAGATGTTGAAAATCACTCGAAGGGTTTGACACATGATTTGGATTGACGTGGTCATTCTCTGTTTTTTAATTTACATGTTTTTCACGTAAATCCATTTGCAACGTCCCCTTGGATTTTACTTTTATTTGAGGGTTAAATCTTTTTTAACCTCTTAAAGAGGGTCGCGGCATTTCAAAATCACCGAAAATCATTTCACACATCTAAAAGAAGCCATTAAGGAGATATACATGCGTTCTATTTAATGGGAATGTTGATATATACGTGGCTTAGAAATAAAATGAAAATAAAGCCTCGAAAATGATTACATATTAAAGAATGTCTTTTGTGTGGAATCGGTGGTTTGAATTAACCGACTTCTTAGATGAGGGATGGTGAAAATCACTCGAAGGTTTGACACATGATTTGGATTGACGTGGTCATCTCCGATTTGTAATTTACATGTTTTTCACGTAAATCCATTTGCAACGTCCCCTTGAATATTACTTTTATTTGAGGCTCAAACCATTTTAACCTCTTAAAAGGGTCGCGGCATTTCAAAATCACCGAAAATCATTTCACACATCTAAATGAAGCCATTAAGGCGATATACATGCGTTCTATTTAATGGGAATGTTGATATATACGTGGCTTATAAATAAAATGAAAATAAAGCCTCGAAAATGATTACAATTTAAAGAATGTATTTTATTGTGGAATCGGTGTTTGATTGACGACTTCTTATCTGAGGGATGGTGAAAAACAATCGAAGGGATTTACACATGATTTGGATTGACGTGGTCATTCTTTGTTTTTTAATTTACTGGTTTTTCACGTAAATCCACTTTCAACGTACCCTTGGATTTTCCTTTTATTTGAGGCTTAGACCATTTTAACCTCTTAACGTGGGTGGCGGCATTTCAAAATCACCGAAAATCAATTCACACATCTAAATGAAGCCATTAAGGGGATATACATGCGTTCTATTTAATGGAATGTTGATATATAAATATATATATATATATATGATGCTTAGAAAATAAAATGAAAATAAAGCCTCAAAAATGTTTACAATTGAAAAAAAGTCTTTTGTGATGGAATCAGGTGTTTGATTGACCGACTTCTTATCTGAGGGATGGTGAAAATCACTGGATGGGGTTTGACACATGATTTGATTGACGTGGTCATTCTCTGTTTTGTAATTTACATGGTTTTCACGTAAATCCATTTGCAACGTCCCCTTGATTTTACTTTTATTGAGGCTTAAACCTTTTTTAACCTCTTAAAGAGGGTCGCAGCATTTCAAAATCACCGATAATCATTTCAGATATCTAAATGAAGCCATTAAGGTGATATACATGCGTTCTATTTAATGGAATGTTGATATATACGTGGCTTAGAAATAAAATGAAAATAAAGCCTCGAAAATGATTACATATTAAAGAATGTCTTTTGTTGTGGAATCGGGTGTTTGATTAACCGACTTCTTATCTGAGGGATGGTGAAAATCACTCGAAGGGGTTTGACACATGATTTGGATTGACGTGGTCATTCTCTGATTTGTAAAATACATTTTTTTCATGTAAATCCATTTGCAACGTCCCTTGAATATTACTTTTATTTGAGGCTTAAACCATTTTTAACCTCCTAAAAAGGGTCGCGGCATTTCAAAATCACCGAAAATCATTTCACACATCTAAATGAAGCCATTAAGGCGATATACATGCGTTCTATTTAATGGGAATGTGATATGTACGTGGCTTAGAAATAAAAATGAAAATAAAGCCTTGAAATGATTACAATTGAAAAAAAGTATTTTGTGATGGAATCAGGTGTTTGAATGACGGAGTTCTTAATTGAGAGATGTTGAAAATCACTCGAAGGTGTTTGACACATGATTTGGATTGACGTGGTCATTCTCTGTTTTTTAATTTACATGTTTTTTCACGTAAATCCATTTGCAACGCCCCCTTGGATTTTACTTTTATTTGAGGTTAAATCTTTTTTAACCTCTTAAAGAGGGTCGCGGCATTTCAAAATCACCGAAAATCATTTCACACATCTAAAAGAAGCCATTAAGGAGATATACATGCGTTCTATTTAATGGGAATGTTGATATATATGTGGCTTAGAAATAAAATGAAAATAAAGCCTCGAAAATGATTACATATTAAAGAATGTCTTTTGTGGTGGAATCGTGGTTTATTAACCGACTTCTTAGATGAGGGATGGTGAAAATCACTCGAAGGGTTTGACACATGATTTGGATTGACGTGGTCATTCTCTGATTTGTAATTTACATGTTTTTCACGTAAATCCATTTGCAACGTCCCCTTGATATTACTTTTATTTGAGGCTCAAACCATTTTTAACCTCTTAAAAAGGGTCGCGGCATTTCAAAATCACCGAAAATCATTTCACACATCTAAATGAAGCCATTAAGGCGATATACATGCGTTCTATTTAATGGGAATGTTGATATATACGTGGCTTAGAAATAAAATGAAAATAAAGCCTCGAAAATGATTACAATTTAAAAGAATGTATTTTTATGGTGGAATTGGTGTTTGATTGACCGACTTCTTATCTGAGGGATGGTGAATATCACTCGAAGGGGATTTACACACGATTTGGATTGACGTGGTCATTCTCTGGTTTTTAATTACTTCTTTTTTACGTAAATCTATCACACATCTAAATGAAGCCATTAAGGGGATTTACATGCGTTCTATTTAATGGGAATGTGATATATATGATGCTTAGAAATAAAATGAAAATAAAACCTCGAAAATGTTTACAATTGAAAAAAAGTCTTTTGTGATAGAATCAGGTATTGATTGACCGACTTCTTATCTGAGGGATGGTGAAAATCACTCGATGGGGTTTGACAAATGATTTGGATTGACGTGGTCATTCTCTGTTTCTTAATTTACATGTTTTTCACGTAAATCCATTTGCAACGTCCCCTTGGATTTTACTTTTATTTGAGGCTAAAACATTTTTAACCTCTTAAAGAGGGTCGCGCATTTCAAAATCACCGAAAATCATTTCACATATCTAAATGAAGCCATTAAGGCGATATACATTCGTTCTATTTAATGGGAATGTTGATATATACGTGGCTTAGAAATAAAATGAAAATAAAGCCTCGAAAATGATTACATATTAAAGAATGTCTTTTGTGGTGGAATCGGGTGTTTATATAACCGACTTCTTATATGAGGAATGGTGAAAATCACTCGAAGGGGTTTGACACATGATTTAGATTGACGTGGTCATGCTCTGATTTGCAATTTACATGTTTTTCACATAAATCCATTTGCAACGTCCCATTGGATCTTTTTATTTGAGGCTTAAACCTTTTTAACCTCTAAAAAGGGTCGCAGCATTTCAAAATCACGAAAAATCATTTCACACATCTAAATGAAGCCATTAAGGCGATATACATGCGTTCTACTTTATGGGAATGTTGATATATACGTGGCTTAGAAATAAAATGAAAATAAAGCCTAGAAAATGATTACAATTTAAAGAATGTCTTTTATGGTGGTTCGAATGTTTGATTGACCAACTTCTTATATGAGGGATGGTGAAAATCACTCGAAGGGGATTGACACATGATTTGGATTGACGTGGTCATTCTCTGATTTGAAATTTACATGTTTTTCACGTAAATCCATTTGCAACATCCCCTTGGATTTTACTTTTATTTGAGGCTTAAACCTTTTTAACCTCTTAAAGAGGGTCGCGGCATTTCAAAATCACCGAAAATCATTTCACATATCTAAATGAAGCCATTAAGGTGATATACATGCGTTCTATTTAATGGGAATGTTGATATATACGTGACTTAGAAATAAAAATGAAAATAACGCCTCGAAAATGATTACTATTAAAAATAAGTCTTTTGTGATGGAATCAGGTGTTTGATTGACCGAGTTCTTAATTGAGGGATGTTGAAAATCACTCGAAGGGGTTTAACACATGATTGGGATTGACGTGGTCATTCTCTATTTTTTAATTTACTTGTTTTTCACGTAAATCCACTTTCAACGTAACCTTGGATTTTCCTTTTATTTGAGGCTTAGACCTTTTTAACCTCTTAACGTGGGTGGCGACATTTTAAAATCACCAAAAATCTATTCACACATCTAAATGAAGCCATTAAGGGGATATACATGCGTTCTATTTAATGGGAATGTTGATACATACGATGCTTAGAAATAAAATGAAAATAAAGCCTCGAAAATGTTTACAATTGGAAAAAAGTCTTTTATGATGGAATCAGGTGCTTGATTGACCGAGTTCTTATCTGAGGGATGGTGAAAATCACTCGATGGGGTTTGACAAATGATTTGGATTGACGTGGTCATTCTCTGTTTTGTAATTTACATGGTTTTCACGTAAATCCATTTGCAACGTCCCCTTGGATTTTACTTTTATTTGAGGCTAAAACATTTTTTAACCTCTTAAAGGGTCGCGGCATTTCAAAATCACCAAAAATCATTTCACACATCTAAATGAAGCCATTAAGGGGATATACATGCGTTCTATTTAATGGGAATGTTGATATATACGATGCTTAGAAATAAAATGAAAATAAAGCCTCAAAAATGTTTACAATTGGAAAAAAGTCTTTTGTGATGGAATCAGGTGTTTGATTGACCGAGTTCTTATCTAAGGGATGGTGAAAATCACTCGATGGGGTTTGACAAATGATTTGGATTGACGTGGTCATTCTCTGTTTTGTAATTTACATGGTTTTCACGTAAATCCATTTGCAACGTCCCCTTGGATTTTACTTTTATTTGAGGCTAAAACGTTTTTTAACCTCTTAAAGAGGGTCGCGGCATTTCAAAATCACCGAAAATCATTTCACATATCTAAATGAAGCCATTAAGGCGTTATACATTCGTCTTATTTAATGGGAATGTTGATATATACGTGGCTTAGAAATATAAATGAAAATAAAGCCTTGAAAATGATTACAATTGAAAAAAAGTCTTTTATCATGGAATCAGGTGTTTGATTGACCGAGTTCTTGATTGACGTGGTCATTCTCTGTTTTTATTTTACATGTTTTTCACCAAAATCCATTTGCAACGTCCCCTTGGATTTTACTTTTATTGGAGGTTTAATCCTTTTTTAACCTCTTAAAAAGGGTCGCGGCATTTCAAAATCACCGAAAATCATTTCAGACATCTAAAAGAAGCCATTAAGGCGATATACATGCGTTCTATTTAATGGGAATGTTGATATATACGTGGCTTAGAAATAAAATGAAAATAAAGCCTCGAAAATGATTACATATTATAGAATGTCTTTTGTGGTGGAATCGGGTTTTTATATAACCGACTTCTTATATGAGGGATGGTGAAAATCACTCGAAGGGGTTTGACACATGATTTGGATTGACGTGGTCATTCTCTGATTTGTAATTTACATGTTTTTCACTTAAATCCATTTGCAACGTCCCATTGGATCTTTTATTTGAGGCTTAAACCTTTTTTAACCTCTAAAAAAGGGTCGCGACATTTCAAAATCACCAAAAATCATTTCACAGATCTAAATGAAGACATTAAGGCAATATACAAGCGTTCTACTTATTGGGAATGTTGATATATACGTGGCTTAGAAATATAAATGAAAATAAAGCCTTGAAAATGATTACAATTGAAAAAAAGTCTTTTATGATGGAATCAGGTGTTTGATTGACCGAGTTCTTAATTGAGGGATGTTGAAAATCACTCAAAGGGGTTTGACACATGATTTGGATTGACGTGGTCATTCTCTGTTTTTTATTTTACATGTTTTTCACCTAAATCCATTTGCAACGTCCCCTTGGATTTTACTTTTATTGGAGGCTTAAACCTTTTTTAACCTCTTAAAGAGGGTCGCGGCATTTCAAAATCACCGAAAATCATTTCACACATCTAAAAGAAGCCATTAAAGCGATATACATGCGTTCTATTTAATAGGAATGTTGATATATACGTGGCTTAGAAATAAAATGAAAATAAAGCCTCGAAAATGATTACATATTAAAGAATGTCTTTTGTGGTGGAATCGGGTGTTTATATAACCGACTTCTTATATGAGGGATGGTGAAAATACACTCGAAGGGGTTTGACACATGATTTGGATTGACGTGGTCATTCTCTGATTTGTAATTTACATGTTTTTCACTTAAATCCATTTGCAACGTCCCATTGGATCTTTTATTTGAGGCTTAAACCTTTTTTAACCTCTAAAAAGGGTCGCGGCATTTCAAAATCACCGAAAATCATTTCACAGATCTAAATGAAGACATTAAGGCGATATACATGCGTTCTACTTATTGGGAATGTTGATATATACGTGGCTTAGAAATAAAATGAAAATAAAGCCTCGAAAATGATTACAATTTAAAGAATGTCTTTTATGGTGGAATCGAATGTTTGATTGACCGACTTCTTATTTGAGGGATGGTGAAAATCACTCGAAGGGGATTGACACATGATTTGGATTGACGTGGTCATTCTCTGATTTGAAATTTACATGTTTTTCACGTAAATCCATTTGCAACATCCCCTTGGATTTTACTTTTATTCGAGGCTTAAACCTTTTTTAACCTCTTAAAGAG
This sequence comes from Ambrosia x helenae, assembly GCA_030844895.1. Taxonomy (NCBI): domain Eukaryota; kingdom Viridiplantae; phylum Streptophyta; class Magnoliopsida; order Asterales; family Asteraceae; genus Ambrosia; species Ambrosia x helenae. Next base: position 111,768 of record JAUTDX010001333.1, on the reverse strand, counting down.
GGTCGCGGTATTTCAAAATCACCGAAAATCATTTCACATATCTAAATGAAGCCATTAAGGTGATATACATGCGTTCTATTTAATGGGAATGTTGATATATACATGACTTAGAAATAAAAATGAAAATAACCCTCGAAAATGATTACAATTGAAAAAAAGTCTTTTGTGATGGAATCAGGTGTTTGATTGACCGAGTTCTTAGTTGAGGGATGTTGAAAATCACTCGAAGGGGTTTAACACATGATTTGGATTGACGTGGTCATTCTCTATTTTTTAATTTACATGTTTTTCACGTAAATCCATTTGCAACGTCCCCTTGAATTTTACTTTTATTTGAGGGTTAAACCTTTTTTAACCTCTTAAAGAGGGTCTCGGCATTTCTAAATCACCGAAAATCATTTCACACATCTAAATGAAGCCATTAAGGAGATATACATGCATTCTATTTAATTGGAATGTTGATATATACGTGGCTTAGAAATAAAATGAAAATAAACCCTCGAAAATGATTACATATTAAAGAATGTCTTTTGTGGTGGAATCGGGTGTTTGATTGGCCGACTTCTTATCTGAGGGATGGTGAAAATCACTCGAAGGGGTTTGACGCATGATTTGGATGACGTGGTCATTCTCTGATTTGTAATTTACATGTTTTTCACGTAAATCCATTTGCAACGTCCCCTTGAATATTACATTTATTTGAGGCTTAAACCATTTTTAACCTCTTAAAAAGGGTCGCGACATTTTAAAATCACCGAAAATCATTTCAAACATCTAAATGAAGCCATTAAGGCGATATACATGCGTTCTATTAAATGGGAATGTGGATATATACATGGCTTAGAAATAAATGAAAATAAAGGCTCGAAAATGATTACAATTTAAAGAATGTCTTTTATGGTGGAATCGGGTTTTTGATTGACCGACTTCTTATCTGAGGGATGGTGTAAATCACTCGAAGGGGATTTACACATGATTTAGATTGACGTGGTCATTCTCTGTTTTTTAATTTACTTGTTTTTCACGTAAATCCACTTTCAACGTAACCTTGGATTTTCCTTTTATTTGAGGCTTAGACCTTTTTAACCTCTTAACGTGGGTGGCGGCATTTCAAAATCACCAAAAATCTATTCACACATCTAAATGAAGGCATTAAGGGGATATACATGCGTTCTATTTAATGGGAATGTTGATATATACGATGCTTAAAATAAAATGAAAATAAAGCCTCGTAAATGTTTACAATTGGAAAAAAGTCTTTTGTGATGGAATTAGGTGTTTGATTGACCGAGTTCTTATCTGAGGGATGGTGAAAACCAATCGATGGGGTTTGACAAATGATTTGGATTGACGTGGTCATTCTCTGTTTTGTAATTTACATGGTTTTCACGTAAATCCATTTGCAACGTCCCCTTGGATTTTACTTTTATTTGAGGCTAAAACATTTTTTAACCTCTTAAAGAGGGTCGCGGCATTTCAAAATCACTGAAAATCATTTCACATATCTAAATGAAGCCATTAAGGCGATATACATTCGTTCTATTTAATGGGAATGTTGATATATACGTGGCTTAGAAATATAAATGAAAATAAAGCCTTGAAAATGATTACAATTGAAAAAAAAGTCTTTTATCATGGAATCAGGTGTTTGATTGACCGAGTTCTTAATTGAGGGATGTTGAAAATCACTCGAAGGGGTTTGACACATGATTTGGATTGACGTGGTCATTCTCTGTTTTTTATTTTACATGTTTTTCACCTAAATCCATTTGCAACGACCCCTTGGATTTTACTTTTATTGGAGGCTTAAACCTTTTTTAACCTCTTAAAGAGGGTCGCGGCATTTCAAAATCACCGAAAATCATTTCACACATCTAAAAGAAGCCATTATGGCAATATACATGCGTTCTATTTAATGGGAATGTTGATATATATGTGGCTTAGAAATAAAATGAAAATAAAGCCTCGAAAATGATTACATATTAAAGAATGTCTTTTGTGGTGGAATCGGGTGTTTATATAACCGACATCTTATATGAGGGATGGTGAAAATCACTCGAATGGGTTTGACACATGATTTGGATTGACGTGGTCATTCTCTGATTTGTAATTTACATGTTTTTCACGTAAATCCATTTGCAACGTCCCATTGGATCTTTTATTTGAGGCTTAAACCTTTTTTAACCTCTAAAAAAGGGTCACGACATTTCAAAATCACCGAAAATCATTTCACAGATCTAAATGAAGACATTAAGGCGATATACATGCGTTCTACTTATTGGGAATGTTGATATATACGTGGCTTAGAAATAAAATGAAAATAAAGCCTCGAAAATGATTACAATTTAAAGAATGTCTTTTATCGTGGAATCGGGTGTTTGATTGACCGACTTCTTATTTGAGGGATGGTGAAAATCACTCGAAGGGGATTTACACATGATTTGGATTGACATGGTCATTCTCTGTTTTTTAATTTCTTGTTTTTCACGTAAATCCACTTTCAACGTACCGTTGGATTTTCCTTTTATTTGAGGCTTAGACCTTTTTAACTTCTTAACGTGGGTGGCGGCATTTCAAAATCACTGAAAATCTATTCACACTTCTAAATGAAGCCATTAAGGGGATATACATGCGTTCTATTTAATTGGAATGTTGATATATACTATGCTTAGAAATCAAATGAAAATAAAGCCTCGAAAATGTTTACAATTGAAAAAAAGTCTTTTTGTCACACCCTCAACTTTCCACTTGCGGTGTTTTACCGCGAGGCGCATGACAAACCAGGATCCAAGTCAACAGTCACAATAAACAACTCTATATGAAAATACATGACATTCAAAAAGACATAGTTTTCATAAACTCAAAACCAGTAGCGGAAGCATTAGACAAATTACAAACCATAGACCCAAATGTACCAAGTGTTTATTACAAAACATGATCTAAACCTAGACGCCAATGCAGAACCGTGCGCCTAGTTCCATTTGTTGCTACCTTAGCGACCTGAGAAAAACATGCCAAAAGACGTCAACATATAATGCTGGTGAGTTCACAGGTTTGTTCAATATATTACCAAGTGTTACCAAAACGTTACCATGTCCATACTATATCGATGTTACCAAGTACGCTAGCTAGGCGTATGTTTTATTACTACTACGATTGGAAACCATTACTAGACACGTTTAGCAATGTTTAGCATATGTTTACGCAGCACGAATGTTCAGCATGATACCTGTGACACCCGGCAATTTCCGATCTATACCGATGTGATTTTTATTATTAAAAATTTAATATTTATTCTAAATATTTCTAGTTATTAAGTTTCGGAAGTTTACTGACTGTTTTTATGATCGAAGCTATGACCGGTTAAATTAACGCGATTTAAACGCGTGTTCTGAAAACACGCGTCGGACGTCGAAAGTAATTATATTTATGCTCGGTTTTGTATTTCGAACAAAACCGACTACTTTTTATAATTTATTAGCGGGCCTAGAATAGAAACCGAGGCGTTTACGTTTTAAAACAGGTTCGATACGCGGTATACACCTACCTAACCCTAACCCTAACTATAAAAGCTAATATTCTTCTTCTTCCTTCCCATTTTTCTGCAGCCGCTACCCTCTCTCTCTCTCTACTCTCTCTCTAAAACTCTCTCTCTCTCTCTCTCACGAGCTCTTTCTCTCTCTCTTTACTCTCTCTCTTCATCTCCCTTGTCCCCCTCTCCTCCTCCCCTCTGTTTCAAAAGCCGGCCGGCCACCATGAGGGTGGTGGCGGCGGCGTGGTGGCTCGGGAAGCCCACAGGGGGCCGGGTTGGGTTCTGATCGGGTGATGGTTGTTTTCCGGTTGGCGACGAGAAGATGGTGGTTCGTGGTCGGGATGACTGTTTTTGCAGGTGGTTTCAAGGCAGAGGGGTATTTGGGTGGCCGAGGTTCAGTCCGGTAGTGGTTCCGGCGTGGTGGTTGTTTTGGGCAGAGGCAGTGACCGGTGGCAAGTGGTGGTCCAGCCGGGTTGGTGGTTAGAGGGTGGTTCAAGGAAGAGGATGGCGGTGGTTTGTTCCGACGGGGCTGGGTTTGGTTTTGGTCCGGGTTGGTTTGGGGTTTTGGTCCGGGTTGGTTTGGTTGTGGGGTCGTGGTTGCCGGAGCTGAGGCGGCGGCGGCGATGGTTGGTGGTGACGGGTCAGATTTTGGGTACGGATTCAGTCCTAGTCGGGTTGGTTCGGGTCTGATTCTTATTAAGGTTGATTTTGGTTTGATTCGGGTCCGGGTTACGGGCAGATCCGGTTTTGGTCGTGGTCTCGGGCTCATGGTCTCGTTTCGGTTCAGATTCGGTGTTGGGGTCGAGTCGCGGGACAGATCTGGTTCGGTTCAAGTCGGTTTTGGTCCGGTCAACACATGGTCAACTGGTCAAAGCTGGTCAACTGTGGTCAACGGTCAGCATGTCGCGCGAGGCGGTGTTGTCGTGCGAGCGATTATGGTATAACTAAATATTTCGTATTTATTTTTGTGATTGTAGTTAAAAAGATATATATTTATGTATAAATACGAATATATATAAATAACGTTACCTCGCGAACGAACCGACAATATTATTATTGATAAGTATATAAAGGCGTGACTTATAAAATCGATACCGGACTAAATTGGTTGGACTATGGTATATACATATTGTCGTGTCTTTATACAAATAAGTGTAGTTTATATAGAAGCGTCGAAACGTATAAATCTCGTTTTATTTGAAACCTTGCGGATAAATATATGTTTGTCTTGTTTTGGTGTCGATTTTGGGAAAATTGTAGGCGACTTGTGTTGCCTGGTTTGTACAAAAACAGAGGAAACTCTGCCGAAATTTTATAAAATTTATAAGCGTAAACGAAGGCGATATTCCTTGTATATTTCATTATAAACAACCTTCAAGTATTTTGACAAATGTAGTTTTCTACAATATCGCAAAAAGGTTCTCGACAAGTGATTTCTTGCAACATTTAAGGATAAACGTCGAACAATATTTCCAAAACAAATACATACTATTTACTAAGCGTCAATTGTGTCGATCTTCAAAGATTTTAGTAACTAAAACATTGCCTTTTAAATGATTTTGAATTACAAAACGCTCGGCTTATTTGAGAAAGAATTATACAAAAATTTATGTTCAAAACCTTTAAAGACATAGATTTGGAAAAGAAGCGATATTGTTATTAATCGGTTTTAAACAACTATACTTACATTTTTATCAAAGGGCATTTTTCCCAAAATGTAATTATAAGACGAGCTACGGCTCGGGATAAGTTATACGTTTCATAATATAGTCCAACGTGGTGTGTACACGAATAGTGACAAGTGCGCAACTTGGGTACTATGTCGTGTGTTAACGCATAAGTAAGATAAGTCACGATCGGTTCGTCGAGTTAAAGCATATTAGTACTCGAGTTATACACACGAGTCTAGATGGTTGGATAAACCGTCTTTTAGCCGGATGATAGGCTAGGTTTATATGTGTTAGACTTTAAGGTGTCCTCTGTTGTAATAGGGCACGAGGAAGCCGGTCGAGGCTTGGACTTTATTTGCTAGCTTAGCATGGAAATTGAGGTGAGTTCATAACCCCACTTTTTACTGTTTTATAAATGGTTACGGGGTGGAAGACATGCTTCTTTTATGAAAACCTGAGGAATTCCAAACGAACAAGTTTTTGAAAAATGAAATGGGTACGTGAGTGTCACGGCCCTGCTGTTACTGGTTTTACATTCGGGAAAGAAACATGAGTACTGCTTACATTGTTTTAAAGATCATGTTATACTATGGGCACTTTATGTTACTATACGGCTTTTACGGAAAGTCCCAGGGGGAAACCATGAATGTGCGGGGATGCACAACGAGGGAAATGTGGATAGATCTATTGGGCCTTACAAACCCCACCCGACGGCTGGGAGCCGGGCGGGTGCATATTGTCTCTAACACTTTGGGGTTGCCGAGGCATCGGTAATCCCGTCCGTCTGGGCTGGCTTCAACACTTATACCGGTTTAGTAATGGGTTCCCAACCGTAGTAGTAAAAACACTTAACGTCTAGCTAACGTTCTTATGACATAGTATTAACGGAATGATCTTTTCAGACTTATGGAAACTCTTTTATAAAAACTTGTGGAATTATTTATGCAAAACTTATGAACTCACCAGCTTTATGTTGACTTTTTAAGTATGTCTTTCAGGTTTAAACCTTGGTAACGGCACGGTTGGAGTAGTCGACATATTGGGATCGGGGATTCTAGAGGATTAGCAATGGCGTTCAGGATATAAGAGTCTTAGTTGCAACTTTCCGCTGCGCTGGCAAAGGCACCAAACGTCGCATCCGACAAGGGAAAAGTCGGGGTGTGACAGTTTGGTATCAGAGCCATAGGTTTTAGCGAACTAGGTGTCTGGGTAGATATCTAGGCTTTAACCTGAGTTTGTTTTGAAGTTGGGACCAAAATTTTTAAGACATGATATTTAGTATGAACGCCTAGGAACTGGAATTCCAACCGTTGCCAAACAAGTTGCATGACTATTAGTGTATCACACTAGCTCAGCGTACATTCCTTCGGCGCAAGGAACATTTATTTTTCTTATGTGAATAGGAAGTCTGTATTTTCTGTAGTGGTATATAGAAAGGACATTGGTATGTAGTGGTTAGGCATACCTCACTGGTGACTGGCGAGTCATCGTTTTAGACTTCAGAGCGGTTATTCACATAGAGTTAGCTGAGTCATTGTTTCTTGGTAGGAGGAACAATCTACTTGTTTGTATACAACGTGTATTTATGTAAGGTATATATAGTACGTATCGCCAATGGTTGTCGACTCAAGCTTGGACGTATCTAGAACGCTCCCACGTGTCGCGTTAGTTGGACGGGTTGGCAAGGGGATCGTTGCAGCATCTGCGGTCTCACATCCCTGGTTCGGAGTATGCTATGTCATCAAGGTCGGGTTGGGCCGAAGGCGTCTTGATGAGGCACCTCGTTTTGCTGATGATGCTGAGAAGCGGGAATGCGGACGGGAAGAGCACTCGGAAAGGTGGCGCACACGACGAACATTATATTATGTTGTATATATATACGTGTTATGATATGAATGTGACGAGTGCTCGTGATACAACTTATGATGGAGGTTAATAGGATGATCTGGTGAGGTAAATTTTTGATAACGTAGACGTCACGTTATTGCAAATTTACAGGCACCTGATAGTTCTAAGAAATTCTATCATGAGGGTATCCTATGTGTTGTTGTATATATATTATATATATAAATAATGGATAAGGGTTTTTCATTATTTTGTTATACGGACGTGATTGCCAATTCTCCCCTGTTCGTGTCGTTTGTGACCTTGCTTTTCTAAAACCAGTTTAAGATCTTGATGATCTTGTTTCTTGAGCTTCTAAGGTTCTTGTTTTAGAACCTAGTTATATCTTTGGACACGATTTACATCTCTCTTCTTTTGTGTTTGTGGTCTTCAACATTCAATCGTAAAGGAATTTAATTTTTGTTGATTCCTTATTCTTTTCACCAAATTAGACACGTATTTTTGTACACGTGTCAATTGTCATATGTTTGAATTCTTTAAACCTGTGAAGGCCCATTGTAGGGCTTCGCATCAAACAATTGTTTCATTAGTGATTTGTTTTATCATTACGTTGCTCGTAATGCTTGTTTTCTAATCTTGATGTGCCAGGCCATTGTGGGCAATGAATCCCTTGATATTTCGTCGATGAGTTTCTTCAAAGTCGACATTTCAGTTGAATCGAATTGTTGGAATTTGATACAGCACCTTGAGGTGAATATTCAATCTACTTGGAATAACGAATGATTTTTATTGACATGTCTCACTTTCCTCAACGTGTTTGTTATTGCCTTAAATGCAGACACACCTTGTGGTGTGTAATGAAAAGTTGGTGCACTAGTTGCTTCGTTTGAGGTGTGCCAATAGTATTTGTTGATAGAGTTATTGTTTACGCTTTGCATTCAGTTGATTCTGAAACCTTATTTCGTGCCATTTATACCGGCAAGTCCGTTGACTATTTTTGTTGTACTACCATTGGTTCTTGGATGATATCCTACCTCAAATTTTGAGGACAAAATTTCTGTAACATTGGGAGGATGTGACACCCGGCAATTTCCGATCTATACCGATGTGATTTTTATTATTAAAAATTTAATATTTATTCTAAATATTTCTAGTTATTAAGTTTCGGAAGTTTACTGACTGTTTTTATGATCGAAGCTATGACCGGTTAAATTAATGCGATTTAAACGCGTGTTCTGAAAACACGCGTCGGACGTCGAAAGTAATTATATTTATGCTCGGTTTTGTATTTCGAACAAAACCGACTACTTTTTATAATTTATTAGCGGGCCTAGAATAGAAACCGAGGCGTTTACGTTTAAAACAGGTTCGATACGCGGTATACACCTACCTAACCCTAACCCTAACTATAAAAGCTAATATTCTTCTTCTTCCTTCCCATTTTTCTGCAGCCGCTACCCTCTCTCTCTCTCTACTCTCTCTCTAAAACTCTCTCTCTCTCTCTCACGAGCTCTTTCTCTCTCTCTTTACTCTCTCTCTTCATCTCCCTTGTCCCCCTCTCCTCCTCCCCTCTGTTTCAAAAGCCGGCCGGCCACCATGAGGGTGGTGGCGGCGGCGTGGTGGCTCGGGAAGCCCACAGGGGGCCGGGTTGGGTTCTGATCGGGTGATGGTTGTTTTCCGGTTGGCGACGAGAAGATGGTGGTTCGTGGTCGGGATGACTGTTTTTGCAGGTGGTTTCAAGGCAGAGGGGTATTTGGGTGGCCGAGGTTCAGTCCGGTAGTGGTTCCGGCGTGGTGGTTGTTTTGGGCAGAGGCAGTGACCGGTGGCAAGTGGTGGTCCAGCCGGGTTGGTGGTTAGAGGGTGGTTCAAGGAAGAGGATGGCGGTGGTTTGTTCCGACGGGGCTGGGTTTGGTTTTGGTCCGGGTTGGTTTGGGGTTTTGGTCCGGGTTGGTTTGGTTGTGGGGTCGTGGTTGCCGGAGCTGAGGCGGCGGCGGCGATGGTTGGTGGTGACGGGTCAGATTTTGGGTACGGATTCAGTCCTAGTCGGGTTGGTTCGGGTCTGATTCTTATTAAGGTTGATTTTGGTTTGATTCGGGTCCGGGTTACGGGCAGATCCGGTTTTGGTCGTGGTCTCGGGCTCATGGTCTCGTTTCGGTTCAGATTCGGTGTTGGGGTCGAGTCGCGGGACAGATCTGGTTCGGTTCAAGTCGGTTTTGGTCCGGTCAACACATGGTCAACTGGTCAAAGCTGGTCAACTGTGGTCAACGGTCAGCATGTCGCGCGAGGCGGTGTTGTCGTGCGAGCGATTATGGTATAACTAAATATTTCGTATTTATTTTTGTGATTGTAGTTAAAAAGATATATATTTATGTATAAATACGAATATATATAAATAACGTTACCTCGCGAACGAACCGACAATATTATTATTGATAAGTATATAAAGGCGTGACTTATAAAATCGATACCGGACTAAATTGGTTGGACTATGGTATATACATATTGTCGTGTCTTTATACAAATAAGTGTAGTTTATATAGAAGCGTCGAAACGTATAAATCTCGTTTTATTTGAAACCTTGCGGATAAATATATGTTTGTCTTGTTTTGGTGTCGATTTTGGGAAAATTGTAGGCGACTTGTGTTGCCTGGTTTGTACAAAAACAGAGGAAACTCTGCCGAAATTTTATAAAATTTATAAGCGTAAACGAAGGCGATATTCCTTGTATATTTCATTATAAACAACCTTCAAGTATTTTGACAAATGTAGTTTTCTACAATATCGCAAAAAGGTTCTCGACAAGTGATTTCTTGCAACATTTAAGGATAAACGTCGAACAATATTTCCAAAACAAATACATACTATTTACTAAGCGTCAATTGTGTCGATCTTCAAAGATTTTAGTAACTAAAACATTGCCTTTTAAATGATTTTGAATTACAAAACGCTCGGCTTATTTGAGAAAGAATTATACAAAAATTTATGTTCAAAACCTTTAAAGACATAGATTTGGAAAAGAAGCGATATTGTTATTAATCGGTTTTAAACAACTATACTTACATTTTTATCAAAGGGCATTTTTCCCAAAATGTAATTATAAGACGAGCTACGGCTCGGGATAAGTTATACGTTTCATAATATAGTCCAACGTGGTGTGTACACGAATAGTGACAAGTGCGCAACTTGGGTACTATGTCGTGTGTTAACGCATAAGTAAGATAAGTCACGATCGGTTCGTCGAGTTAAAGCATATTAGTACTCGAGTTATACACACGAGTCTAGATGGTTGGATAAACCGTCTTTTAGCCGGATGATAGGCTAGGTTTATATGTGTTAGACTTTAAGGTGTCCTCTGTTGTAATAGGGCACGAGGAAGCCGGTCGAGGCTTGGACTTTATTTGCTAGCTTAGCATGGAAATTGAAGTGAGTTCATAACCCCACTTTTTACTGTTTTATAAATGGTTACGGGGTGGAAGACATGCTTCTTTTATGAAAACCTGAGGAATTCCAAACGAACAAGTTTTTGAAAAATGAAATGGGTACGTGAGTGTCACGGCCCTGCTGTTACTGGTTTTACATTCGGGAAAGAAACATGAGTACTGCTTACATTGTTTTAAAGATCATGTTATACTATGGGCACTTTATGTTACTATACGGCTTTTACGGAAAGTCCCAGGGGGAAACCATGAATGTGCGGGGATGCACAACGAGGGAAATGTGGATAGATCTATTGGGCCTTACAAACCCCACCCGACGGCTGGGAGCCGGGCGGGTGCATATTGTCTCTAACACTTTGGGGTTGCCGAGGCATCGGTAATCCCGTCCGTCTGGGCTGGCTTCAACACTTATACCGGTTTAGTAATGGGTTCCCAACCGTAGTAGTAAAAACACTTAACGTCTAGCTAACGTTCTTATGACATAGTATTAACGGGAATGATCTTTTCAGACTTATGGAAACTCTTTTATAAAAACTTGTGGAATTATTTATGCAAAACTTATGAACTCACCAGCTTTATGTTGACTTTTTAAGTATGTCTTTCAGGTTTAAACCTTTGTAACGGCACGGTTGGAGTAGTCGACATATTGGGATCGGGGATTCTAGAGGATTAGCAATGGCGTTCAGGATATAAGAGTCTTAGTTGCAACTTTCCGCTGCGCTGGCAAAGGCACCAAACGTCGCATCCGACAAGGGAAAAGTCGGGGTGTGACAATACCAATGTTCCAGTTCGAGACAACATGCACCCGCCCGGCCCTCCAAGCCGACGAGTGGGGCAGGTCACGCCCAATAGATCTATCCACATTTCCCCCGTTGTGCATCCCCGCACATTCATGGTTTCCCCGGGACTTTCAAAGATCGTATAGCAATACAAAGTTAAAAACCATAGTATGACATATGTTACCAAAATAGTTTAGCGCATGTTTTCTCCCCCAAAAGTTAAAGCAGTAAAAGTGGGGCCGTGAACTCACCTTAGATAGCGTTCTTCGGTTACAAGTAAAAATGCTAAGACCTTGATAATCCCTCTACCGGAGATCTATCAAAATGTTCACATAAGTGTTCCGACTAATAACCATAAGGTTATCTAGTCCCCGATTGTCCAGATCGTAACCAAGTATGTTTTAAAGCGTGTTTAAATGTTTAATCGACACACTAGACCGACCCGACATCCCGTTGGTGACTCATTACCCTAACTAATCAAGTACACATAGATTACACACAAGGTTCAAGCATAAAACACTTAGTTTGTATCAAAAATCTCATTTCTGCATCAGAACGGTCGAACCAGTCAGATAAAATCTCCTTCGCCCATTTTAAATCTCCTTCGCCCGTTTTTAAGTTCTCCTTCGCCGGTTTTTCACGTTCGACCGTTTGATCAGGTTCGCCCAACATTTTCCAGGTTCGACCCTGGATTTTCTCCTTCGCCCACCCGATTGGTCGAAGGAGTCTAGGTTCGCCCCTGTTGTACAAATTTTCCTAGAAACGCTCAAACACATTCGAAACACCTCGAAACATCATCAAACACAGCAGTCAAGTATGAATAACTTATCCCTACAAAACCCCACCGATTTCCCCCAATAATACGTCCATTTCAGACCTTTCCCAAAATGGTAAGAATTATGGAAACGTCACAATCATGCATGGATTCTTTACCCAATTTGAAAACTTTTGAAATTGATCCATATTCAACTTAAAATGCTCAGTTTGTCGAGTGTTTGATGTTTCCCTATTAGTTCTATTGATCATAAATATCATGCATCAAGTCTAGATTCGTTAAAATCCCCAAAATACCCATAACATCACCATCTATCCAATTCTAACCCTAAACAACAATAATCTAGCATCAATAACAATCCTATATCATGTTTCTATCATAGATACAACAGCAAATCATTGAACAACACATAACACCACATAATACACAATTTACATATGTTTATCATCATGAAGACCTATGTTTAAATGATAAGGTTTTGATTTAGAAAGATGTTTAAAAGGTTTATAATCATGAAAACACCCTTAGCACAGATCCGGACAATTAGGGTTAGATGAAAGCGAATTAAAATGCTTTAAAAAGATTTAGGATCAAGAACACACCTTGGATTCTTGTTTAGATGTTGTAGATAGGTTAGATTATGAAAAAGAAGAGCAAAAACTCCTTCCTTAGTGATTGAAATCGTTTGAGAGTGTTTTGAGACGGTTAGGGTTTGTGAAATGGTGAAAAATGACAAAGTTTGGTATTTATACTAATCCTCCTTCGCCCCCTATCAGTGGTCGAAGGTAGCCTCCTTCGACCCTTCCACGGGTTCGAATGAGCCCTGTCCTGGTCGAAGGGAATTCTTTCAATTCCACATCCCAGGTTCGCCCATTTACAAAGGGTCGAACCAAAGCATAATTCTTCCTTCGACCACTCGAAGTGGTCGAACCAGAATCCATGTTCATCTAGTTTTCCAGTTTGTCGTGTTTAGCGCATTCTAACATATCTTAACATATGAGCATGCAACCTTAGTCTATGTTTAACATATTTAAGCACAGATAATCATTTACACATCATTTAAACACATCTATGTATATAATCCACCACACGACCCGTTTTTAAGTTCTCCTTCGCCCGTTTTTCCACGTTCGACCATTTGATCAGGTTCGCCCAACATTTTCCAGGTTCGACCATGGATTTTCTCCTTAGCCCACCCGATTGGTCGAAGGGGTCCAGGTTCGCCCCTGTTGTACAAATTTTCCTAGAAACGCTTCAAACACATTCGAAACACCTCGAAACATCATCAAACACATACTTTTTCTGTTATAAAATGAGAAGATGGGGCCATGGGCAAGCGCATCCTTCAGTTAATGCAGTCAAGTATGAATAACTTATCCCTACAAAACCCCACCGATTTCCCCCAATAATACGTCCATTTCAGCCCTTTCCCAAAATGGTAAGAATTATGGAAACGTCACAATCATGCATGGATTCTTTACCCAATTTGGAAACTATTGAAATTGATCCATATTCAACTTAAAATGCTCAGTTTGTCGAGTGTTCGATTTTTCCCTATTAGTTCTATTGATCATAAATATCATGCATCAAGTCTAGATTCGTTAAAACCCCCCAAAATACCCATAACATCACCATCTATGCAATTCTAACCCTAAACAACAATAATCTAGCATCAATAACAATCCTATATCATGTTTCTATCATAGATACAACAGCAAATCATTGAGCAACACATAACACCACATAATACACAATTTACATATGTTTATCATCATGAAGACCTATGTTTAAATGATAAGGTTTTGATTTAGAAAGATGTTTAAAAGGTTTTTAATCATGAAAACACCCTTAGAACAGATCCGGACAATTAGGGTTAGATGAAAACGAATTAAAATGCTTTAAAAAGATTTAGGATCAAGAACACACCTTGGATTGTTGTTTAGATGTTGTAGATAGGTTAGATTATGAAAAAGAAGAGCAAAAACTCCTTCCTTAGTGATTAAAATCGTTTGAGAGTGTTTTGAGACGGTTAGGGTTTGTGAAATGGTGAAAAATGACAAAGTTTGGTATTTATACTAATCCTCCTTCGCCCCCTATCAGTGGTCGAAGGTAGCCTCCTTCGACCCTTCCACAGGGTCAAATGAGCCCTGTCCTGGTCGAAGGGAATTCTTTCAATTCCACATCCCAGGTTCGCCCATTTACAAAGGGTCGAACCAAAGCATAATTCTTCCTTCGACCACTCGAAGTGGTCGAACCAGAATCCATGTTCATCTAGTTTTCCAGTTTGTCGTGTTTAGCGCATTCTAACATACCTTAACATATGAGCATGCAACCTTAGTCTATGTTTAACATATTTAAGCACGGATAATCATTTACACATAATTTAAACACATCTATGTATATAATCCACCACACGACCCATAATCTATACATACACTTAATTAGTTCATGTAATGTCACCAACAACGGAACCCGGTACTAGTCTATTACCAAAACGACTCCCAATGATCCTCCAGATCATTGAACCCTGGACAATCCTAACTTGACCCGACTCAACTAATCCAGTTAAGTCCGTTTATAAACGTTTCTCGCTAAGGTAGACTTAGGTGTTACTAAAATGTTTAAGCCAAATATGCCGGGTGTCACACTTTTGTGATGGAATCAGGTGTTTGATTGACTGAGTTCTTATCTGAGGGATGGTGAAAATCACTCGATGGGGTTTGACACATGATTTGGATTGACATGGTCATTCTCTGTTTTGTAATTTACGTGTTTTTCACGTAAATCCATTTGTAACATCCCCTAGGATTTTACTTTTATTTGAGGCATAAACCTTTTTTAACCTCTTAAAGAGGGTCGCGGCATTTCAAAATCACCGAAAATCATTTCACACATCTAAATGAAGCCATTAAGGTGATATACATGCGTTCTATTTAATGGGAATGTTGATATATACGTGGCTTAGAAATAAAATGAAAATAAAGCCTCGAAAATGATTACATATTAAAGAATGTCTTTTATGGTGGAATCGGGTGTTTGATTGACCGACTTCTTATCTGAGGGATGGTGAAAAACATTCGAAGGGGATTTACACATGATTTGGATTGACGTGGTCATTCTCTGTTTTTTAATTTACTTGTTTTTCACGTAAATCCATTTGCAACGTCCCCTTGGATTTTACTTTTATTTGAGGGTTAAACCTTTTTGAACCTCATAAAGAGGGTCGCGGCATTTCAAAATCACCGAAAATCATTTCACACATCTAAAAGAAGCCATTAAGGAGATATACATGCGTTCTATTTAATGGGAATGTTCATATATACGTGGCTTAGAAATAAAATGAAAATAAAGCCTCGAAAATGATAACATATTAAAGAATGTCTTTTGTGGTGGAATCGGGTGTTTGATTGACCGACTTCTTATCTGACGGATGGTGAAAATCTCTCGAAGGGGTTTGACACATGATTTGGATTGACGTGGTCATTCTCTGATTTGTAATTTTCATGTTTTTCACGTAAATCCATTTGCAACGTCCCCTTGAATATTACTTTTATTTGAGGCTTAAACCATTTTTAACCTCTTAAAAAGGGTCGGGGCATTTCAAAATCACCGAAAATCATTTCACACATCTAAATGAAGCCATTAAGGCGATATACATGCGTTCTATTTAATGGGAATGTTGATATATACGTGGCTTAGAAATAAAATGAAAATAAAGCCTTGAAAATGATTACAATTTAAAGAATGTCTTTTATGGTGGAATAGGGTGTTTGATTGACCGACTTCTTATCTGAGGGATGGTGAAAATCACTCGAAGGGGTTTGACACATGATTTGGATTGACGTGGTCATTCTCTGATTTCTAATTTACATGTTTTTCATGTAAATCCATTTGCAACGTCCCCTTGAATATTACTTTTATTTGAGGCTTAAACCTTTTTTAACCTCTTAAAGAGCGTCGCGGCATTTCAAAATCACCGAAAATCATTTCACACATCTAAAAGAAGCCATTAAGGCGATATACATGCGTTCTATTTAATGGGAATGTTGATATATACGTGGCTTAGAAATAAAATGAAAATAAAGCCTCGAAAATGATTACATATTAAAGAATGTCTTTTGTGGTGGAATCGGGTGTTTGATTAACCGACTTCTTATCTGAGGGATGGTGAAAATCACTCGAAGGGGTTTGACACATGATTTGGATTGACGTGGTCATTCTCTGATTTGTAATTTACAAGTTTTTCATGTAAATCCATTTGCAACGTCCCCTTGAATATTACTTATATTTTAGGCTTAAACTATTTTTAACCTCTTAAAAAGGGTCACGGCATTTCAAAATCACCGAAAATCATTTCACACATCTAAATGAAGCCATTAAGGCGATATACATGCGTTCTATATAAAGGGAATGTTGATATATACGTGGCTTAGAAATAAAATAAAAATAAAGCCTCGAAAATGATTACATATTAAAGAATGTCTTTTGTGGTGGAATTGGGTGTTTGATTGACCGACTTCTTATCTGACGGATGGTGAAAATCACTCGAAGGGGTTTGACACATGATTTGGATTGACGTGGTCATTCTCTGATTTGTAATTTTCATGTTTTTCACGTAAATCCATTTGCAACGTCCCCTTGAATATTACTTTTATTTGAGGCTTAAACCATTTTTAACCTCTTAAAAAGGGTCGCGGCATTTCAAAATCATCGAAAATCATTTCACACATCTAAATGAAGCCATTAAGGCGATATACATGCGTTCTATTTAATGGGAATGTTGATATATACGTGGCTTAGAAATAAAATGAAAATAAAGCCTCGAAAATGATTACAATTTAAAGAATGTCTTTTATGGTGGAATCGGGTGTTTGATTGACCGACTTCTTATCTGAGGGATGGTGAAAATCACTCGAAGGGGATTTACACTTGATTTGGATTGACGTGGTCATTCTCTGTTTTTTACTTTTATTTGTTTTTCACGTAAATCCACTTTCAACGTACCCATGGATTTTCCTTTTATTTGAGGCTTAGACCTTTTTAACCTCTTAATGTGTGTGGCGGCATTTCAAAATCACCAAAAATCTATTCACACATCTAAATGAAGCCATTAAGGGGTACATGCGTTCTATTTAATGGGGATGTTGATATATAAGATGCTTATAAATAAAATAAAAATAAAGCCTCGAAAATGTTTACAATTGAAAAAAAGTCTTTTGTGATGGAATCAGGTGTTTGATTGACCGAGTTCTGATCTGAGGGATGGTGAAAATCACTCGATGGGGTTTCTGTCACACCACGCCTATGGCGGAAACACGTGGCGCGACGGTTCAAAAGTATTAAGCCAAGATTAATGCAAAGCACAATATTAATTAGAAAACGGGCATTTATTCAATGCTAATAATCATGTCAAATTATTCATACATAATTATAAATTGTTTTCGAAAATGATAAAGAGGCTTCTCCCTTTATCCCTAAGTCCATGGAATAAAGAGATATGACCCCGTCACGACATTTCCAACGCCCAATTTGGAGACATCCCCGACCCTGCTCGCCATGCTAACTTCCATCGTTCAATTACCTGAAAGATATGTTTGAAAGTCGTCAATATATAAATATTGGTGAGTTCACAGGTTTTAATTTAATAAGTCTTTATAAAGTGGGAATATCCTTGTTATGACATTCATAGGAGTTGCAAAGTCCTACAATTTACTTGAGCCTATAACCAAACCAAGACAATTAATAATGCCCCCGCCCAAAGTCGTTACTCGGTATTCCTACGACTTTATTTCAGAATAAGTGCACCCCAGGCATACGCCGATGCATAATCGACGCTATCGATTAGGGGTGGGCCTTGTCAGGCACCAATAGTACTATCCAAATATCCCTTTGGTTTCTCATTCCCGAATAAATGATTATAGTGGGGAGGTCTCAACCCCGAGTGGCGATCTTTACTCAAGTATCCAACCCGTCATACAATCCCAACATATCTTTCCCCCGTAAAAACGTTAAATAGTTTAGAAATGGGGCCGTGAGACTCACCTGTAACTGTGCTCGGCTCAAAGAAAATAGTAAAGTTTGTGATCCCGTACCTACAAAGGTTCTAGGCGTATAAGTCACTTACACCTATGGTGTATGTGCCTTGGCAAGTTGTACACCCAACTTCCCGACCACGTCTTTATCCCAATTCCCGTTTAATAGTTTTCGTATCCTAGGTTCAATGGCGATGGATTACCCTTTCCTTACAAGTCATATATTATTCTTATAAATATTCTTTATGACTTGTACAACATTATACTCGACACGACTCCACCCAACGTATAATTATTTTCCCATTCAAATAATTATACTTAGGATCTTTTCGCTCAATATAAAGTGTTTTCTTATTAACCGACTCGACTTACTTTGCCACATATTTATTTTCCCATTTAAATAAATATGCTAAGTCTTTGTCGTTTGGTAACATAATCTTAACGCCCGACTAGACTTACCACACCGTACATTTATTTTCCCATTTAAATAAATGTACTAGGATCTTTGTCGGTATTCACGCGTTCGTAGATATATCGCACCTACTCGTCTCGGTTTTCCTTCTCGCATATCTATTTTCCCATTTAAATAGATATACTAGAATTTCGTCGGAAACGAGTATATGTACATATATCGTCGTGTGGATACTACTTGTTAAGTTCATGTGTCGTTTAGCGTTTTTAGTTTGTTACGTTATGTTTCTCCTTTCCCACGAATATTGTTACTACACTTAGGAAAGTGTTACGCACGTTTCACCCTTGTTATATATATTTTATTTCCGTAAAATATATATGTATATTTTTATCTCGACGTAAGAAGTCCGTTTACGTTGGTTCGTGTAACTAAGTCCGTTAGTTAGCGTTTTTCATATTTATTCCCGTTGCGCGTTCTTATGGAAGTATTGTTCCAACTTCCGATTCCGAACGTTTATCTCTCGGAAAAATATATTATGTACGTTTTAGTCCGACTCGTCCAACTTGTTACAAAAAAAATGTCTCCGATACTTTTATATTCCCATTTATATAAAAGTACCTTATTTTTGTACAAGTCTTTCCAAGTATTTATTTTATGAAATCTTACTTTATAAAATACTCGCGTTACTCTATTTATTTTTATAAAACGTCCATTTTATAAAAATATACTTTTTACTTAAAATGCTCAAGTAGGCCATCGTTATTTACCAACTCAACCTTGTAAATCGTTACTTACACTTTTTGACACCGATATTTCCATCATTGTGTTTTTGGTCCAATAACTTTCTAAAACATTTATTTTAGTCCATTGGCTTCCAATGTTGTCATATTAATCCTTTAATTTACACTTGTAGCATTTTTCACTAAATCTTTCAAGGTTAATATTTTTCTTCCACTTTAGTGGACTTTGAAGAATCATTTTCACCATGTTTAGTTGTTTTTACTTCTTTTTACTTTTAATGTTCTTCTAATCCATTCTAGATATCAATAACATGTTTATTTCATATCTTTATCCAAAACACCCAACTTTCACTCATCTAAGTGAGTGGACTTTGAAGAACTAACTTTTCCATCTATGGCTTTCTAACCCATTTTAATACTTTTATGACTTTATTATATCATCCTAAGATGATTAAAACCACTTTTCATCATATTCAAGTTACTTTCCAAAATATAGCTTTTCTCATCTTTCAACATACAAGTATGTTCTTATTCTTACACTTTCTTCAAAATGCTACTTTTATTAATAATAATCTAAGATTTTATTATATTATTATTCTTTCATCTTCATTTTTAATCAAAACCCATTACTTCTTTAGAACTCATTTTTGTTACCCACATTGTACAACTTGCATTCATAGCACAAAAATATGACATTTTAATTAATAAAACAATGCAAGACTTACAACTAGCTCAAGGCTAGGGAAGACAAAATCTTGGATTTTGGATGTGGTTTAGTGTGTTCTTCCAAGTGGGTTATGCTCCAAGCTCTTAAACACACAAGAAGGGGTTTGATTTAGGATGAACTAGAGGTGATTTGAAGTAGTAAAAATTGAATGAAGGGTGTTGGTGGGGTGATGGAAGTCCACGGCCAAAGAGAAGAAAAGAAAGGATTTTTTTGTGTTTTTCTTCCAATGCTCCTCAAGTGTTTATATGATCTTCTCAAATCCTCCAAAGATTATCAAATCTTGTCTTGGATTGTGGAGATATGGAAGGATTTGTGTTAGATTATGAAAGATCCATAAGGATATTAAGAGGGTGTTTGGGCCGAGTTGGAGAGAGAGGGAGGAGAAATGATTGGGTTAATTCCTTTATCCAATCTTTTTACATGCACTCTCATCATTACAAATGATTTGGAAGGGATTTAATAAGAAAACTCAAGTGAACTCCACTCTAAGTGGCCCTTGGCCGGCCCCCCTATGGGTATTTGGCGGGGTCCATTTTGCTAATTAACTCTTCACATTATGTTTAAGCTAGTTCCTTCCGGGTACCGCCCGGGTATTTCTCGAATTTTCGTCGCGTTTACCCCCAATATTAAAATACCGTTAATATTCATAAAATTATGTCCAGTTAAATTACTGATAATTTATTTCGGTTTCTGTCGGGTGAATTTACGTGTTACGCGCGTATCGGGTGCGGTACGCGCACTTTATTCGTTACCGGGAGATTTGTGCAATAAGCTTTTACGTATGGCTTTGGGTTTCCAAAACTCATAATATTTTGTGAAAATATTATTTATTTTATATTCCGGGTGTCCGGTGTTCGTTTCGCTTATTTCAGTTTTACCGGGTAATCGCCAGTGTCCATACCGGATAGTTTTGTCTGCGCACGATCCTATCATGCTTTGCTATTAAACTCATGCATTCCTATGCATTATTTGGGAATTCCTATCTTTCTAAGGCCTCAATTAAATATTCAGCACATAATTACGGTTAATTACGTTAATCGCGTTTAATTAATTAGTACGGAATTACCTTAATTTTGCCGGTTGTTACATTCTCCCCCCGTTAAGAGAATTCCGTCCCGGAATTCACTTTGAGCTCTCCGGTATAGGGGTCTTCTTAAATAGGGCGGGATACTTTTGCTTCATCCGGTCCAGCCTTTCCCACGTGAACTCCGGTCCACGCTTGGCATTCCAACGCACTTTGACCAATCTGATCTTACTGCGTCTTAGCTTTTGGACCTTCCAATCGGTTACTTCGATTGGCTCTTCGACGAAGTGTAACTTGTCGTCAATGTGGATTTCGTCTGCGGGGATGATGAGGGTTTCGTCGGATAAGCACTTTTTCAAGTTCGACACGTGGAACGTGTCGTGTACACCGTTAAGTTCTTGTGGTAACTTGAGCTTGTATGCTACGGGGCCTACTCTGGACAGGATTTCGAATGGTCCAACATATCGTGGGTTTAGTTTTCCGCGCTTCCCAAAGCGCGCGACACCTTTCCAAGGTGACACCTTTAGTAGGACCCTGTCTCCGACTTGAAATTCCAAAGGCTTCCTCCTCATGTCTGCGTAGCTTTTCTGTCGGTCACGTGCCGCTTTGAGACGTTCTCTAATCAGAAAGACCTTATCCGTCGTTTCTTGAACAATTTCGGGCCCGGTAAGTTGCTTTTCGCCAACTTCGGCCCAACATAGAGGCGATCTGCACTTGCGTCCATATAGAGCTTCAAAAGGTGCAGCTTGAATGCTCGTGTGGTAGCTGTTGTTATACGAAAACTCTACCAGTGGCAAGTGTGTATCCCAATTTCCGCTGAAATCGATTGCGCATGCCCGTAGCATATCCTCCAGGGTCTGGATGGTTCGTTCACTCTGACCATCGGTTTGTGGATGATATGCGGTACTCATGTCAAGGCGAGTACCTAGGGCTTCATTCAAACTTTCCCAAAATCTTGAGGTGAAACGACTATCTCGATCGGAGATGATAGAAATAGGTACACCGTGTTTTGACACAACTTCCTTAATATACAAACGGGTTAGTTTCTCCAACTTATCCGTTTCGCGAATGGGGAGGAAGTGTGCAGATTTTGTCAATCGATCAACGATTACCCAGATCATGTCATGGCCGCTTGTTGTCCTGGGCAATTTGGTAATGAAGTCCATAGTGATCCTTTCCCATTTCCATTCCGGTATTTCCGGTTGCTGGAGCAAACCGGATGGTCTCTGATGCTCGGCCTTGACCTTTGCGCAAGTCAAACATCGCGCAACATACGCCGCTATATCTCTCTTGAAATTTGGCCACCAGTAAAATTCCTTCAAATCGTGGAACATCTTGTCTGCTCCGGGGTGAACTGAATATCGCGAACTGTGGGCTTCGGCTAATACCAGTTCACGCAATCCACCGTACACTGGTACCCAAATTCTATTCATGAAATACAGAGCTTGATCCGCTTTTGACTCCAGTGAATCAACCATCTTCCGCAACCTTTCACCTTTGACATTCTCGGGTTTAAGAGCGTTAACTTGGGCTTCACGAATCCGGTCAGTCAGGTTCGTGTGGATGGTTAGACCCAAAGCTCGGACACGCAGTGGCTTAACCCGTTCCTTGCGACTCAAGGCATCGGCTACGACGTTTGCCTTCCCGGGATGGTACTTTATCTCACAATCGTAATCGTTCAATAATTCGACCCATCGCCGTTGTCGCATGTTCAATTCCTTCTGGTCAAAGATGTGCTGCAAACTTTTATGATCAGTGAAGATTGTACACTTGGTTCCGTACAGATAGTGTCTCCATATCTTGAGTGCGAATACCACGGCTCCTAGTTCCAGATCGTGTGTGGTGTAATTCTTCTCGTGAAGCTTTAGCTGTCTGGAAGCATAGGCTATGACCTTCTCTCGCTGCATCAATACACAACCCAATCCCTGATGAGAGGCGTCACAGTAAACTACGAAGTCTTCTGTACCATCGGGGAGTGATAGTATTGGTGCACCACATAACTTATCCTTCAGCAACTGAAACGCTGCTTCCTGCTTTTCCGTCCATTCAAACTTCTTATCCTTTTGGGTTAGCATGGTTAAGGACTGTGCTATTTTAGAAAAGTTCTCGATGAACCTTCTGTAGTAACCCGCAAGGCCAAGAAATTGTCGTACTTCAGTAGGTGTTCTAGGGGCGTCCCAATTCTTGATTGCTTCGATCTTGGCGGGATCGACATGTATACCCCTTTCATTCACCACGTGGCCTAAAAAGTGAACCTCTCGAATCCAAAAATCACATTTTGAAAACTTAGCATAGAGCTTCTCTTTGCGAAGTACCTCGAGGATTAATCGGAGATGTTCCTCGTGTTCCTCCTTCGTGCGTGAGTAGATCAAGATGTCATCAATGAAGACAATGACGAATTTGTCCAGGTATGGCTTACACACTCGGTTCATCAAGTCCATGAAAACAGCTGGTGCGTTAGTTAAACCGAACGGCATAACCAGAAACTCATAGTGCCCATAACGAGTCCTGAACGCTGTTTTTGGCACGTCTTCTTCTTGAATACGCAATTGATGATAACCGGACCTTAGGTCGATCTTGGAGTAGAAACTGGATCCTTGAAGTTGATCAAACAAATCGTCGATCCTGGGAAGAGGATAGCGATTTTTAATAGTCAGCTTGTTCAGTTCCCGATAGTCAATGCACATTCGAAAAGTGCCATCCTTCTTCTTCACGAATAAGACGGGAGCTCCCCAGGGTGAGAAGCTTGGTCTTATGAAACCCTTGTCCAACAACTCTTGCAGTTGTTCAGACAGTTCCTGCATTTCTGAAGGAGCTAGGCGATATGGCGATCGCGCTACAGGTGCTGCTCCTGGAACAAGGTCGATACGAAACTCGACTTGTCGGGGTGGTGGCAATCCTGGCAAGTCTTCTGGGAACACATCTGGAAAGTCTCTGGCTATCGGAATGTCTTCTAGCTTTCGCTCGTCAGCCTTCTTGTCTACCACATGCGCCAAGAATGCGACGAGACCTTTCCTTAGGCACTTCCTGGCTTTCATGCTGGTAATAATTCTCAATGGCGTTCCACGCCTTTCCCCTTGGATCGATAGGGTTTCACCGCTCGCGAGGGGAACTTGAATTACTTTGTCATTGCACACGACGATGGCGCGGTGTGCGGATAGCCAATCCATGCCAACGACTATGTCAAAGCTACCCAGTACGACTGGTAATAGGTCAATGTCAAACTCATGACCACAGAGATCCAACTTACAACCCTTTGCTACCTCTCGAGTTTCTATAGTCTTACCGTTAGCTAGTTCGATGGAATATGGTGTGTCTAGCTTACTAGTCTTTAAACCAAGTAATCTTTTAAATTCGACAGATACGAAGCTAAAATCAGCGCCAGTATCAAACAATACTGAAGCATAATGACCATTTAGAGGGAACGTACCAGTGACCACATTAGGGTCTTGTCGTGCGTCACCGGCACCAATCACGAACGCTCGCCCACGGGCTTGGTTGTTAAGTTTGGGGCAGTCCCTCTTCCAATGATCGAGCGATCCACATGAGAAACAGGGCCTCGCTCCACTGTTCTTTGGCGCTCCTGATCTGCAGTCTTCAGTCTTGTGCCCCGAACGACGGCACTTACCGCAGATTACTTCGTTCTTGCCCTGATAACCTTGCTTCCCATTATTTCCACGTCCAGTGGCCACATACCCTTTTCCCTTCTTCCCTGAACCTGATGATCCATCCTTCTTCCTCTCGTCGCGCTTACGCTTCCCAAACCTTGGCCTATTTCCCTGTTCACTTGACCCAACGGCTGAACTTGTACCCAGATTCTTACCCTCAACGCTGCTGGACTCAGTAAGTTTTAACCCTGACACTTTCCGGATTAGAGTGCCCATTCGGATGGCGTCTTCAGTGAGGCTCAAGGCGAGATCGATGGCTTCGCGCATGGTTGTAGGCTTGGAAGCAGTGACCATGCCGCGTATCTGTGGTGCCAGTCCGAAGAGGTATCTTTCCACCTTTTTGCTTTCCGGGGTGACCAGGCGAGGCACTAACCGGGAGAGGTCATGGAATCTGGACGTGTAACCTGCTACGTCCGTCCAACCATGGTGAGGTTCCAGAACTCAGTCTCTAGCTTCTGCACTTCACTTGCCGGGCAGTACTCGGCGATCATTAGTTCTTTCAACTCCAACCATGATAAGGAGTAAGCAGCATCATCTCCCAGTGTCTGCACTTGGTTGTTCCACCAGGTCAGAACTTGGTCCAGAAACAGGTTGGTGGCATACATGACAGCCTGTCGTGGGGTACAGCTGCTAATACGGATCACAGCTTCGGTTTTCTCGAACCATTTGACTAGTCCGACAGAACCTTCAGTGCCGCTGAAATTCAGTGGTTTGCAGTCCAGGAAAGCTTTAAACGTGCAGCCACGTTCTCGTGAGGCCGTTTCTGCAATAATAAAGCAATGTTAAATATAAGGTAGGAGTTTCACGAAGACTCCTGTCGCATATACCCGACGTCTTCTTACCAGTAGGGGAGGTTTCGCGTCTGTCGCTCCCGGTTCGGTCTCGCGACCTTTCGGTGCGCGTGGCATTGTGTTCTGCGAGAGCTTGAGCGATACGTCCCGAAACTAGGGTTTCAAGCTCCTCGGGTGTCGTGGGCAGTCTTTCGTTTCCACTGTTGCTTCTTGTGGCTGGTGCCATGTTTCTTCAATAACCAATATCAAAGGTTAATTTCCAACAATCATTCATACAATATCATCACATATATAGTATAAACAACCACACAACATATGAACACAATAATCACCATAACAACATCACACAATCACAATATAAACAGAACAAGTAATAATAATCGTAGACAATCACAACACATATTTTACCATAACAAAATTTTCATTAATTTCAATACCAGTACAATGATTTGTTCATAATAACAAAAACCGAGGATACATTCCTCATACATTGCTCTTTGAAATACACTAGAAATATAATGTCATATGCCGGCACAATCCCGCTCGGCTAGGCAAAAATGCAGATGGGCGCTATAACCCATGCTGTGCTATCATACTACTACTACTACTACTATGTCCGCGAGTGATCTCCCAAGCGTCCCTGATGTATCGCTACTGTGGCGGTGGCGGCGGCGGGTGCTGGTACTGGTACTGGGGTGCGCACATGCTAATGGTCATACTGATCGCCATAATGCGATCGTACAAGAATTGGCGATGCGCAAAGTGTGCGTCGCCCGTAAGGCCACAATGAGCATCCATGCTCAGCAGCTCCTCAGCGTAATGTGCCAGTGCATCCCTGGCATCAATGATCCTGGCCCACATGAGCTGGGCCTGCTGCTCCATCTGACTCACGGTGCGCTGCACCGTGTCGGTGAGGGTCTGGAAATCTCTCTCCAGTGAGATCACCGTGGACCATGCGGGTCCTGACAGTGGGGCCATCCCGTGGGGCTGCGACGGCCCGGGGATGTCAGTGTATGTCGGCTGAGACGGGCCGACGATATCGGGTATGGGTAGTGGTGTGAAGGGTGGGGCAAAGCCCGGTAATCCAGTGAAACAGTAGGGTGGTACCTGGTATGGGTCTCCTGCACCTAGAGTATACGGTGCAAATGGGGGTGTCACAAATGGGGCTCCTGCATCCATAGTGAATGGTGCAGGTGGTGGTGTAGGGAGCATCTCGGGTAGGGGTGGTAGTGTGGGAAAAGTGGTGATGGGTAGTGTCATGGATAAGGGTGTGGGGACTATGAGCTCGGCGAGTAGGACCATGAGAGGCTGGGTGACAGCGACCCACTCTGGAGCAGATATCACAGTGGTAGGGGTGGGAGGGCTAGCAGTGGCGTGAGCTGCCAGTCCTGCTCGGTGCAACTCAGAACTGCGGGCTGAGCTGCCCTCAAGGATGTGCCCAGTAGAAGCTGGCCCATCCTGTGGTATGGGCTCGGGCATGGTAGGTAAGGTGGCTGGGGTGGCGGTAGCATGCCCTATCATCGGAGCGACGTGCTCCTCCTGGCCTGCTGGTGGGATAGGCACAGCAATGTGCTCCACCGACGCAGTTGACTCATCGTCAGAGTCATCGGAGATCCACCCGTTGTGTCCCCGGCAGACAGGCACGAGCCTCATGCCGGAGGGAACGGGGATAGGTGGGGTGGGTAAAGGCTCACGGTCGACTGGTGCGCGTCGGTCGTATGGAGACTCGACAGTCTCCGACTGTGTAGGGATAGGTCTCGAAGGACCTGCGCAACCTACAGGGAAGTCCCTGACGGCTCGGATAGGTAGTGCTGGTAGTGGTGCTGCCTGGAATGGCACTAGAGGCAAGTCGGCCTCGGCCATCGGTAGGTCGGCCACGGCGGCCATGTCGTCTCCAGCGGGGGCCCACGCTGGGTCCTCGCTCGGGTCCGTCTCGTCGGAGCTATCTCCGTCGGCGCCCTCCATGGCGACATCAACGTCCATCTCATCATCCTCGGGATCGAGTATCACCACCTCGATCGGCTCCGCTGGCGGTGTTGGGATGATCTGGAGGCTACTGTCGTAGCTCGGTGCTACGCTCCCTGCGTTCGACATCCTGGCAAAAGAACCGTACTAATATTTAAGTATTATTCGTTAGGTAGTTAAGGCACATATCTAAGGTACTCTTCCTAACCTTCTAACAAAAATAATACGTATACTTACCATGGCTAGCTTGGTCGGAATCTCCATATACCCAAATGGTCGTTGGAAAAATTTACTTTATTGCGTTTCGCATATATTTGAAAGATTTTGAACCAAATCCGGTTATAGTTTAGATTTTTTTTTTAAAATGCTAATTCGCTATAACCTTGGCTCTGATACCACTTTCTGTCACACCACGTCTAAGGCGGAAACACGTGGCGCGACGGTTCAAAAGTATTAAGCCAAGATTAATGCAAAGCACAATATTAATTAGAAAACGGGCATTTATTCAATGCTAATAATCATGTCAAATTATTCATACATAATTATAAATTGTTTTCGAAAATGATAAAGAGGCTTCTCCCTTTATCCCTAAGTCCATGGAATAAAGAGATAAGACCCCGTCACGACATTTCCAACGCCCAATTTGGAGACATCCCCGACCCTGCTCGCCATGCTAACTTCCATCGTTCAATTACCTGAAAGATATGTTTGAAAATCGTCAATATATAAATATTGGTGAGTTCACAGGTTTTAATTTAATAAGTCTTTATAAAGTGGGAATATCCTTGTTATGACATTTATAGGAGTTGCAAAGTCCTACAATTTACTTGAGCCTATAACCAAACCAAGACAATTAATAATGCCCCCGCCCAAAGTCGTTACTCGGTATTCCTACGACTTTATTTCAGAATAAGTGCACCCCAGGCATACGCCGATGCATAATCGACGCTATCGATTAGGGGTGGGCCTTGTCAGGCACCAATAGTACTATCCAAATATCCCTTTGGTTTCTCATTCCTGAATAAATGATTATAGTGGGGAGGTCTCAACCCCGAGTGGCGATCTTTACTCAAGTATCCAACCCGTCATACAATCCCAACATATCTTTCCCCCGTAAAAACGTTAAATAGTTTAGAAATGGGGCCGTGAGACTCACCTGTAACTGTGCTCGGCTCAAAGAAAATAGTAAAGTTTGTGATCCCGTACCTACAAAGGTTCTAGGCGTATAAGTCACTTACACCTATGGTGTATGTGCCTTGGCAAGTTGTACACCCAACTTCCCGACCACGTCTTTATCCCAATTCCCGTTTAATAGTTTTCGTATCCTAGGTTCAATGGCGATGGATTACCCTTTCCTTACAAGTCATATATTATTCTTATAAATATTCTTTATGACTTGTACAACATTATACTCGACACGACTCCACCCAACGTATAATTATTTTCCCATTCAAATAATTATACTTAGGATCTTTTCGCTCAATATAAAGTGTTTTCTTATTAACCGACCCGACTTACTTTGCCACATATTTATTTTCCCATTTAAATAAATATGCTAAGTCTTTGTCGTTTGGTAACATAATCTTAACGCCCGACTAGACTTACCACACCGTACATTTATTTTCCCATTTAAATAAATGTACTAGGATCTTTGTCGGTATTCACGCGTTCGTAGATATATCTCACCTACTCGTCTCGGTTTTCCTTCTCGCATATCTATTTTCCCATTTAAATAGATATACTAGAATTTCGTCGGAAACGAGTATATGTACATATATCGTCGTGTGGATACTACTTGTTAAGTTCATGTGTCGTTTAGCGTTTTTAGTTTGTTACGTTATGTTTCTCCTTTCCCACGAATATTGTTACTACACTTAGGAAAGTGTTACGCACGTTTCACCCTTGTTATATATATTTTATTTCCGTAAAATATATATGTATATTTTTATCTCGACGTAATAAGTCCGTTTACGTTGGTTTGTGTAACTAAGTCGTTAGTTAGCGTTTTTCATATTTATTCCCGTTGCGCGTTCTTATGGAAGTATTGTTCCAACTTCCGATTCCGAACGTTTATCTCTCGGAAAAATATATTATGTACGTTTTAGTCCGACTCGTCCAACTTGTTACCAAAAATGTCTCCGATACTTTTATATTCCCATTTATATAAAAGTACCTTATTTTTGTACAAGTCTTTCCAAGTATTTATTTTATGAAATCTTACTTTATAAAATACTCGCGTTACTCTATTTATTTTTATAAAACGTCCATTTTATAAAAATATACTTTTTACTTAAAATGCCCAAGTAGGCCATCGTTATTTACCAACTCAACCTTGTAAATCGTTACTTACACTTTTTGACACCGATATTTCCATCATTGTGTTTTTGGTCCAATAACTTTCTAAAATATTTATTTTAGTCCATTGGCTTCCAATGTTGTCATATTAATCCTTTAATTTACACTTGTAGCATTTTTCACTAAATCTTTCAAGGTTAATATTTTTCTTCCACCTTAGTGGACTTTGAAGAATCATTTTCACCATGTTTAGTTGTTTTTACTTCTTTTTACTTTTAATGTTCTTCTAATCCATTCTAGATATCAATAACATGTTTATTTCATATCTTTATCCAAAACATCCAACTTTCACTCATCTAAGTGAGTGGACTTTGAAGAACTAACTTTTCCATCTATGGCTTTCTAACCCATTTTAATACTTTTATGACTTTATTATATCATCCTAAGATGATTAAAACCACTTTTCATCATATTCAAGTTACTTTCCAAAATATAGCTTTTCTCATCTTTCAACATACAAGTATGTTCTTATTATTACACTTTCTTCAAAATACTACTTTTATTAATAATAATCTAAGATTTTATTATATTATTATTCTTTCATCTTCATTTTTAATCAAAACCCATTACTTCTTTAGAACTCATTTTTGTTACCCACATTGTACAACTTGCATTCATAGCACAAAAATATGACATTTTAATTAATAAAACAATGCAAGACTTACAACTAGCTCAAGGCTAGGGAAGACAAAATCTTGGATTTTGGATGTGGTTTAGTGTGTTCTTCCAAGTGGGTTATGCTCCAAGCTCTTAAACACACAAGAAGGGGTTTGATTTAGGATGAACTAGAGGTGATTTGAAGTAGTAAAAATTGAATGAAGGGTGTTGGTGGGGTGATGGAAGTCCACGGCCAAAGAGAAGAAAAGAAAGGATTTTTTTGTGTTTTTCTTCCAATGCTCCTCAAGTGTTTATATGATCTTCTCAAATCCTCCAAAGATTATCAAATCTTGTCTTGGATTGTGGAGATATGGAAGGATTTGTGTTAGATTATGAAAGATCCATAAGGATATTAAGAGGGTGTTTGGGCCGAGTTAGAGAGAGAGGGAGGAGAAATGATTGGGTTAATTCCTTTATCCAATCTTTTTACATGCACTCTCATCATTACAAATGATTTGGAAGGGATTTAATAAGAAAACTCAAGTGAACTCCACTCTAAGTGGCCCTTGGCCGGCCCCCCTATGGGTATTTGGTGGGGTCCATTTTGCTAATTAACTCTTCACATTATGTTTAAGCTAGTTCCTTCCGGGTACCGCCCGGGTATTTCTCGAATTTTCGTCGCGTTTACCCCCAATATTAAAATACCGTTAATATTCATAAAATTATGTCCAGTTAAATTACTGATAATTTATTTCGGTTTCTGTCGGGTGAATTTACGTGTTACGCGCGTATCGGGTGCGGTACGCGCACTTTATTCGTTACCGGGAGATTTGTGCAATAAGCTTTTACGTATGGCTTTGGGTTTCCAAAACTCATAATATTTTGTGAAAATATTATTTATTTTATATTCCGGGTGTCCGGTGTTCGTTTCGCTTATTTCAGTTTTACCGGGTAATCGCCAGTGTCCATACCGGATAGTTTTGTCTGCGCACGATCCTATCATGCTTTGCTATTAAACTCATGCATTCCTATGCATTATTTGGGAATTCCTATCTTTCTAAGGCCTCAATTAAATATTCAGCACATAATTACGGTTAATTACGTTAATCGCGTTTAATTAATTAGTACGGAATTACCTTAATTTTGCCGGTTGTTACAGTTTCACAAATGATTTTGGATTGACGTGGTAATTCTCTGTTTTGTAATTTACATGGTTTTCACGTAAATCCATTTGAAACGTCTCCTTGGATTTTACTTTTATTGGAGCTTAAACCTTTTTTAACCTCTTAAAGAGGGTTGCGGCATTTCAAAATCACCGAAAATCATTTCACACATCTAAAAGAAGCCATTAAGGCAATATACATGCGATCTATTTAATGGGAATGTTGATATATACGTGGATTAGGAATAAAATGAAAATAAAGCCTCGAAAATGATTACATATTAAAGAATGTCTTTTTTGGTGGAATCGGGTGTTTGATTAACCGACTTCTTATCTAAGGGATGGTGAAAATCACTCGAAGGGATTTGACACATGATTTGGATTGACGTGGTCATTCTCTGATTTGTAATTTACATGTTTTTCATGTAAATCCATTTGCAACGTCCCCATGGATTTTACTTTTATTGGAGGCTTAAACCTTTTTTAACGTCTTAAAGAGGGTCGCGACATTTCAAAATCACCGAAAATCATTTCACACATCTACAAGAAGCCATTAAGGCGATATACATGCGTTCTATTTAATGGGAATGTTGATATATACGTGGCTTACAAATAAAATGAAAATAAAGCCTCGAAAATGATTACATATTAAAGAATGTCTTTTGTTGTGGAATCGGGTGTTTGATTAACCGACTTCTTATCTGAGGGATGGTGAAAATCACTCGAAGGGGTTTGACACATGATTTGGATTGACGTGGTCATTCTCTGATTTGTAATTTACATATTTTTCATGTAAATCTATTTGCAACGTCCCCTTGAATATTACTTTTATTTGAGGCTTAAACCTTTTTTAACCTCTTAAAGAGCGTCGCGGCATTTCAAAATCACCGAAAATCATTTCACACATCTAAAAGAAGCCATTAAGGCGATATACATGCGTTCTATTTAATGGGAATGTTGATATATACGTGGCTTAGAAATAAAATGAAAATAAAGCCTCGAAAATGATTACATATTAAAGAATGTCTTTTGTTGTGGAATCGGGTGTTTGATTAACTGACTTCTTATCTGAGGGATGGTAAAAATCACTCGAAGGGGTTTTACACATGATTTGGATTGACGTGGTCATTCTCTGATTTGTAATTTACAAGTTTTTCATGTAAATCCATTTGCAACGTCCCCTTGAATATTACTTATATTTTAGGCTTAAACCATTTTTAACCTCTTAAAAAGAGTCACGGCATTTCAAAATCACCGAAAATCATTTCACACATCTAAATGAAGCCATTAAGGCGATATACATGCGTTCTATATAAAGGGAATGTTGATATATACGTGGCTTAGAAATAAAATAAAAATAAAGCCTCGAAAATGATTACATATTAAAGAATGTCTTTTGTGGTGGAATTGGGTGTTTGATTGACCGACTTCTTATCTGACGGATGGTGAAAATCACTCGAAGGGGTTTGACACATGATTTGGATTGACATGGTCATTCTCTGACTTGTAATTTTCATGTTTTTCACGTAAATCCATTTGCAACGTCCCCTTGAATATTACTTTTATTTGAGGCTTAAACCATTTTTAACCTCTTAAAAAGGGTCGCGGCATTTCAAAATCATCGAAAATCATTTCACACATCTAAATGAAGCCATTAAGGCGATATACATGCGTTCTATTTAATGGGAATGTTGATATATACGTGGCTTAGAAATAAAATGAAAATAAAGCCTCGAAAATGAATACAATTTAAAGAATGTCTTTTATGGTGGAATCGGGTGTTTGATTGACCGACTTCTTATCTGAGGGATGGTGAAAATCACTCGAAGGGGATTTACACATGATTTGGATTGACGTGGTCATTCTCTGTTTTTTAATTTACTTGTTTTTCACGTAAATCCACTTTCAACGTACCCATGGATTTTCCTTTTATTTGAGGCTTAGACCTTTTTAACCTCTTAATGTGGGTGGCGGCATTTCAAAATCACCAAAAATCTATTCACACATCTAAATGAAGCCATTAAGGGGATATACATGCGTTCTATTTAATGGGGATGTTGATATATAAGATGCTTATAAATAAAATAAAAATAAAGCCTCAAAAATGTTTACAATTGAAAAAAAGTCTTTTGTGATGGAATCAGGTGTTTGATTGACCGAGTTCTTATCTGAGGGATGGTGAAAATCACTCGATGGGGTTTCACAAATGATTTTGGATTGACGTGGTAATTCTCTGTTTTGTAATTTACATGGTTTTCACGTAAATCCATTTGAAACGTCTCCTTGGATTTTACTTTTATTGAGCTTAAACCTTTTTTAACCTCTTAAAGAGGGTCGCGGCATTTCAAAATCACCGAAAATCATTTCACACATCTAAAAGAAGCCATTAAGGCAATATACATGCGATCTATTTAATGGGAATGTTGATATATACGTGGATTAGGAATAAAATGAAAATAAAGCCTCGAAAATGATTACATATTAAAGAATGTCTTTTTTGGTGGAATCGGGTGTTTGATTAACCGACTTCTTATCTGAGGGATGGTGAAAATCACTCGAAGGGATTTGACACATGATTTGGATTGACGTGGTCATTCTCTGATTTGTAATTTACATGTTTTTCATGTAAATCCATTTGCAACGTCCCTTGAATATTACTTTTATTTGAGGCTTAAACCATTTTTAACCTCTTAAAAAGGGTCGCGGCATTTCAAAATCACCAAAAATCATTTCACACGTCTAAATGAAGCCATTAAGGCGATATACATGAGTTCTATTTAATGGGAATTTTGATATATACGTGGCTTAGAAATAAAATGGAAATAAAGCCTCGAAAATGATTACAATTTAAAGAATGTCTTTTATAGTGGAATCGGGTGTTTGATTGACCGACTTCTTATCTGAGGGATGGTGAAAATCACTCGAAGGGGATTTACTTTACTTGTTTCTCACGTAAATCCACTTTCAACGTACCCTTGGATTTTCCTTTTATTTGAGGCTTAGACCTTTTTAACCTCTTAACGTGGGTGACGGCATTTCAAAATCACCAAATGTCTATTCACAGATCTAAATGAAGCCATTAGGGGGATATACATGCGTTCTATTTAATGGGAATGTTGATATATACGATGCTTAGAAATAAAATGAAAATAAAGCCTCGAAAATGTTTACAATTGAAAAAAAAAGTGTTTTGTGACGGAATCAGGGGTTTGATTGACCGAGTTCTTATCTGAGGGATGGTGAAAATCACTCGATGGGGTTTGACACATGATTTGGATTGACGTGGTCATTCTCTGTTTAATAATTTACATGTTTTTCACGCAAATCCATTTGCAACGTCCCCTTGGATTTTAATTTTATCTGAGGCTTAAACCTTTTTAACCTCTTAAAAAGGGTCGCGGCATTTCAAAATCACCGAAAATCATTTCACACATCTAAAAGAAGTCATTAAGGCGATATACATGCGATCTATTTAATGGGAATGTTGATATATACGTGGATTAGGAATAAAATGAAAATAAAGCCTCGAAAATGATTACATATTAAAGAATGTCTTTTTTGGTGGAATCGGGTGTTTGATTAACCGACTTCTTATCTGAGGGATGGTGAAAATCACTCGAAGGGATTTGACACATGATTTGGATTGACGTGGTCATTCTCTGATTTGTAATTTACATGTTTTTCATGTAAATCCATTTGCAACGTCCCTTGAATATTACTTTTATTTGAGGCTTAAACCATTTTTAACCTCTTAAAAAGGGTCGCGGCATTTCAAAATCACCAAAAATCATTTCACACATCTAAATGAAGCCATTAAGGCGATATACATGAGTTCTATTTAATGGGAATTTTGATATATACGTGGCTTAGAAATAAAATGGAAATAAAGCCTCGAAAATGATTACAATTTAAAAAATGTCTTTTATAGTGGAATCGGGTGTTTGATTGACCGACTTCTTATCTGAGGGATGGTGAAAATCACTCGAAGGGGATTTACTTTACTTGTTTCTCACGTAAATCCACTTTCAACGTACCCTTGGATTTTCCTTTTATTTGAGGCTTAGACCTTTTTAACCTCTTAACGTGGGTGACGGCATTTCAAAATCACCAAATGTCTATTCACAGATCTAAATGAAGCCATTAGGGGGATATACATGCGTTCTATTTAATGGGAATGTTGATATATACGATGCTTAGAAATAAAATGAAAATAAAGCCTCGAAAATGTTTACAATTGAAAAAAAAAGTGTTTTGTGACGGAATCAGGGGTTTGATTGACCGAGTTCTTATCTGAGGGATGGTGAAAATCACTCGATGGGGTTTGACACATGATTTGGATTGACGTGGTCATTCTCTGTTTAATAATTTACATGTTTTTCACGCAAATCCATTTGCAACGTCCCCTTGGATTTTAATTTTATCTGAGGCTTAAACCTTTTTAACCTCTTAAAAAGGGTCGCGGCATTTCAAAATCACCGAAAATCATTTCACACATCTAAAAGAAGTCATTAAGGCGATATACATGCGTTCTATTTAATGGGAATGTTGATATATACGTGGCTTAGAAACAAAATGAAAATAAAGCCTCGAAAATGATTACATATTAAAGAATGTCTTTTGTGATGGAATCAGGTGTTTGATTGACTGAGTTCTTATCAGAGGGATGGTGAAAATCACTCGAAGGTGTTTGACACATGATTTGAATTGACGTGGTCATTCTCTGATTTGCAAATTACATGTTTTTCATGTAAATCCATTTGCAACGTCCCTTGAATATTACTTTTATTTGAGGCTTAAACCATTTTTAACCTCCTAAAAAGGGTCGCGGCATTTCAAATCACCGAAAATCATTTCACTCATCTAAATGAAGCCATTAAGGCGATATACATGCGTTCTATTTAATGGGAATGTTGATATATACGTGGCTTAGAAATAAAATGGAAATAAAGCCTCGAAAATGATTACAATTTAAAGAATGTCTTTTATGGTGGAATCGGGTGTTTGATTGACCGTCTTCTTATCTGAGGGATGGTGAAAATCACTCGAAGGGGATTTACACATGATTTGGATTGACGTGGTCATTCTCTGTTTTTTAATTTACTTGTTTTTCTCGTAAATTCACTTTCAACGTACACTTGGATTTTCCTTTTATTTGAGGCTTAGACCTTTTTAACTTCTTAACGTGGGTGGGGCATTTCAAAATCTTCAAAAATCTATTCACACATCTAAATGAAGACATTAAGGGGATATACATGCGTTCTATTTAATGGGGATGTTGATATATAAAATGCTTATAAATAAAATGAAAATAAAGCCTCGACTATGTTTACAATTGAAAAAAAGTCTTTTGTGATGGAATCAGGTGTTTGATTGACCGAGTTCTTATCTAAGGGATGGTGAAAATCACTCGATGGGGTTTGACAAATGATTTGGATTGACGTGGTAATTCTCTGTTTTGTAATTTACATGGTTTTCACGTAAATCCATTTGCAACGTCCCCTTGGATTTTACTATTATTGGAGGCTTAAACCTTTTTTAACCTCTTAAAGAGGGTCGCGGCATTTCAAAATCACCAAAAATCATTTCACACATCTAAAAGAAGCCATTAAGGCGATATACATGCGTTCTATTTAATGGGAATGTTGATATATACGTGGCTTAGAAATAAAATGAAAATAAAGCCTCGAAAATGATAACATATTAAAGAATGTCGTTTGTTGTGGAATCGGGTGTTTGATTAACCGACTTCTTATCTGAGGGATGGTGAAAATCACTCGAAGGGGTTTGACACATGATTTGGATTGACGTGGTCATTCTCTGATTTCTAATTTACATGTTTTTCATGTAAATCCATTTGCAACGTCCCCTTGAATATTACTTTTATTTGAGGCTTAAACCTTTTTTAACCTCTTAAAGAGGGTCGCGGCATTTCAAAATCACCGAAAATCATTTCACACATCTAAAAGAAGCCATTAAGGCGATGTACATGCGTTCTATTTAATGGGAATGTTGATATATACGTGGCTTAGAAATAAAATGAAAATAAAGCCTCAAAAATGATTACATATTAAAGAATGTCTTTTGTGGTGGAATCGGGTGTTTGATTAACCGACTTCTTATCTGAGAGATGGTGAAAATCACTCGAAGGGGTTTGCAACATGATTTGGATTGACGTGGTCATTCTCTGATTTCTAATTTACATGTTTTTCATGTAAATCCATTTGCAACGTCCCCTTGGATTTTACTATTATTGGAGGCTTAAACCTTTTTTAACCTCTTAAAGAGGGTCGCGGCATTTCAAAATCACCAAAAATCATTTCACACATCTAAAAGATGCCATTAAGGCGATATACATGCGTTCTATTTAATGGGAATGTTGATATATACGTGGCTTAGAAATAAAATGAAAATAAAGCCTCGAAAATGATTACATATTAAAGAATGTCGTTTGTTGTGGAATCGGGTGTTTGATTAACCGACTTCTTATCTGAGGGATGGTGAAAATCACTCGAAGGGGTTTGACACATGATTTGGATTGACGTGGTCATTCTCTGATTTGTAATTTACAAGTTTTTCATGTAAATCCATTTGCAACGTCCCCTTGAATATTACTTTTATTTTAGGCTTAAACCATTTTTAACCTCTTAAAAAGGGTTGCGGCATTTCAAAATCACTGAAAATCATTTCACACATCTAAATGAAGCCATTAAGGCGATATACATGCGTTCTATATAAAGGGAATGTTGATATATACGTGGCTTAGAAATAAAATAAAAATAAAGCCTCGAAAATGATTAAATATTAAAGAATGTCTTTTGTGGTGAAATCGGGTGTTTGATTGACCGACTTCTTTTCTGAGGGATGGTGAAAATCACTCGAAGTGGTTTGACAAATGATTTGGATTGACGTGGTCATTCTCTTAATTTTAATTTACATGTTTTTCACGTAAATCCATTTGCAACGTCCCCTTGAATATTACTTTTATTTGAGGCTTAAACCATATTTAACCTCTTAAAAAGCGTCGCGGCATTTCAAAATCACCGAAAATCATTTCACAGATATAAATGAAGCCAGTAAGGCGATATACATGTGTTCTATTTAATGG
Organism: Ambrosia x helenae; assembly: GCA_030844895.1. Classification (NCBI taxonomy): domain Eukaryota; kingdom Viridiplantae; phylum Streptophyta; class Magnoliopsida; order Asterales; family Asteraceae; genus Ambrosia; species Ambrosia x helenae. The sequence continues at coordinate 73,152 of JAUTDX010001333.1, read as the reverse complement.
AAATGTTGATATATACGTGGCTTAGAAAAAAAATGAAAATAAAGCCTCGAAAATGATAACAATTTAAAGAATATCTTTTATGGTGGGATCGGGTGTTTGATTGACCGACTTCTTCTCTGAGGGATGGTGAAAATCACTCTAAGGGGATTTACACATGATTTGGATTGACGTGGTCATTCTCTGTTTTTTAATTTACTTGTTTTTCACGTAAATCCACTTTCAACGTACCCTTGGATTTTCCTTTTATTTGAAGCTTAAACCTTTTTAACCTCTTAACGTGGGTGGCGGCATTTCAAAATCACCAAAAATCTATTCATGCATCTAAATGAAGCCATTAAGGGGATATACATGCGTTCTATTTAATGGGAATGTTGATATATACCATGCTTAGAAATAAAATGAAATATAAGCCTCAAAAATGTTTACAATTGATAAAAATTCTTTTTGTGATGGAATTAGGTGTTTGATTGACCGAGTTCTTATCTGAGGGATGGTGAAAATCACTCGAAGGGGTTTGACACATGATTTGGATTGACGTGGTGATTCTCTGTTTTTTAATTTACATGTTTTTCACGTAAATCCATTTGCAACGTCACCTTGGATTTTACTTTTATTTGAGGCTTAAGCCTTTTTTAGCCTCTTAAAGAGGGTCGCGGCATTTCAAAATCACCTAAAATCATTTCAAATATCTAAATGAAGCCATTAAGGCGATATCCATGCGTTCTATTTAACGGGAATGTTGATATATACGTGGCTTAGAAATAAAATGAAAATAAAGCCTCGAAAATGATTACATATTAAAGAATGTCTTTTGTGGTGGAATCGGGTGTTTGATTGACCGACTTCTTATCTGAGGGATGGTGAAAATCACTCGAAGGGGTTTGACACATGATTTGGATTGTCGTGGTGATTCTCTGTTTTTTAATTTACATTTTTTCACGTAAATCGATTTGCAATGTCCCCTTGGATTTTACTTTTATTGGAGCCTTAAACCTTTTTTAACCGCTTAAAGAGGGTCGCGACATTTCAAAATCACCGAAAATCATTTCACACATCTAAATGAAGCCATTAAGGAGATATACATGCGTTCTATTTAATGGGAATGTTGATATATACGTGGCTTAGAAATAAAAAAGAAAATAAAGCCTCGAAAATGATTACAATTTAAAGAATGTCTTTTATGGTGGAATCGGGTGTTTGATTGACCGTCTTCTTATCTGAGGGATGGTGAAAATCACTCGAAGGGGATTTACACATGATTTGGATTGACGTGGTCATTCTCTGTTTTTTAATTTACTTGTTTTTCACGTAAATCCACTTTCAACGTACACTTGGATTTTCCTTTTATTTGAGGCTTAGACCTTTTTAACCTCTTAACGTGGGTGGGGCATTTCAAAATCTCTAAAAATCTATTCACACATCTAAATGAAGACATTAAGGGGATATACATGCGTTCTATTTAATGGGGATGTTGATATATAAAATGCTTATAAATAAAATGAAAATAAAGCCTCGACTATGTTTACAATTGAAAAAAAGTCTTTTGTGATGGAATCAGGTGTTTGATTGACCGAGTTCTTATCTAAGGGATGGTGAAAATCACTCGATGGGGTTTGACAAATGATTTGGATTGACGTGGTAATTCTCTGTTTTGTAATTTACATAGTTTTCACGTAAATCCATTTGCAACGTCCCCTTGGATTTTACTATTATTGGAGGCTTAAACCTTTTTTAACCTCTTAAAGAGGGTCGCGGCATTTCAAAATCACCAAAAATCATTTCACACATCTAAAAGAAGCCATTAAGGCGATATACATGCGTTCTATTTAATGGGAATGTTGATATATACGTGGCTTAGAAATAAAATGAAAATAAAGCCTCGAAAATGATTACATATTAAAGAATGTCGTTTGTTGTGGAATCGGGTGTTTGATTAACCGACTTCTTATCTGAGGGATGGTGAAAATCACTCGAAGGGGTTTGACACATGATTTGGATTGACGTGGTCATTCTCTGATTTCTAATTTACATGTTTTTCATGTAAATCCATTTGCAACGTCCCCTTGAATATTACTTTTATTTGAGGCTTAAACCTTTTTTAACCTCTTAAAGAGGGTCGCGGCATTTCAAAATCACCGAAAATCATTTCACACATCTAAAAGAAGCCATTAAGGCGATATACATGCGTTCTATTTAATGGGAATGTTGATATATACGTGGCTTAGAAATAAAATGAAAATAAAGCCTCGAAAATGATTACATATTAAAGAATGTCTTTTGTGGTGGAATCGGGTGTTTGATTAACCGACTTCTTATCTGAGGGATGGTGAAAATCACTCGAAGGAGTTTGACACATGATTTGGATTGAAAATCACTCGAAGGAGTTTGACACATGATTTGGATTGACGTGGTCATTCTCTGATTTGTAATTTACAAGTTTTTCATGTAAATCCATTTGCAACGTCCCCTTGAATATTACTTTTATTTTAGGCTTAAACCATTTTTAACCTCTTAAAAAGGGTCGCGGCATTTCAAAATCACCGAAAATCATTTCACACATCTAAATGAAGCCATTAAGGCGATATACATGCGTTCTATATAAAGGGAATGTTGATATATACGTGGCTTAGAAATAAAATAAAAATAAAGCCTCGAAAATGATTACATATTAAAGAATGTCTTTTGTGGTGAAATCGGGTGTTTGATTGACCGACTTCTTATCTGAGGGATGGTGAAAATCACTCGAAGTGGTTTGACAAATGATTTGGATTGACGTGGTCATTCTCTTATTTTTAATTTACATGTTTTTCACGTAAATCCATTTGCAACGTCCCCTTGAATATTACTTTTATTTGAGGCTTAAACCATATTTAACCTCTTAAAAAGCGTCGCGGCATTTCAAAATCACCGAAAATCATTTCACAGATATAAATGAAGCCAGTAAGGCGATATACATGTGTTCTATTTAATGGAAATGTTGATATATACGTGGCTTAGAAAAAAAATGAAAATAAAGCCTCGAAAATGATTACAATTTAAAGAATATCTTTTGTGATGGAATCAGGTGTTTGATTGACCGAGTTCTTATCTGAGGGATGGTGAAAATCACTCGATGGGGTTAGACACATGAATTGGATTGACGTGGTCATTCTCTGTTTTGTAATTTACTTGTTTTTCACGTAAATCCATTTGCAACGTCACCTTGGATTTTACTTTTATTTGAGGCTTAAACCTTTTTTAACCTCTTAAAGAGGGTCGCGGCATTTCAAAATCACCGAAAATCATTTCAAATATCTAAATGAAGCCATTAATGCGATATCCATGCGTTCTATTTAACGGGAATGTTGATATATACGTGGCTTAGAAATAAAATGAAAATAAAGCCTCGAAAATGATTGCATATTAAAGAATGTCTTTTGTGGTGGAACCGGGTGTTTGATTGACCGACTTCTTATCTGTGGGATGGTGAAAATCACTCGAAGGGGATTTACACATGATTTGAATTGACGTGGTCATTCTCTGTTTATTAAATTACTTGTTTGTCACGTAAATCCACTTTCAACGTACCCTTGGATTTTCCTTTTATTTGAGGCTTAGACATTTTTAACCTATTAACGTGGGTGGCGACATTTCAAAATCACCGAAAATCATTTCACACATCTAAATGAAGCCATTAAGGGGATATACATGCGTTCTATTTAATGGGAATGTTGATATATACATGCTTAGAAATAAAATGAAAATAAAGCATCGAAAATGTTTACAATTGAAAAAAAGTCTTTTGTGATGGAATCGGGTGTTTGATTGACCGAGTTCTTATCCGAGGGATGGTGAAAATCACTCAATGGGGTTTGACACACGATTTGGATTGACGTGGTCATTCTCTGTTTTGTAATTACATGTTTTTCAAATAAATCCATTTGCAACGTCCCCATGGATTTTACTTTTATTTGAGGCTTAAGCCTTTTTTAACCTCTTAAAGAGGGTCGCGGCATTTAAAATCACCGAAAATCATTTCACATATCTAAATGAAGCCATTAAGGCGATATACACGCGTTCTATTTAATGGGAATGTTGATATATACGTGGCTTAGAAATAAAAATGAAAATAAAGCCTCAAAAATGATTACAATTGAAAAAAAGTCTTTTGTAATGGAATCAGGTGTTTGATTGATCGAGTTCTTAATTGAGGGATGTTGAAAATCACTCGAAGGGTTTGACACATGATTTGGATTGACGTGGTCATTCTATGTTTTTTAATTTACATGTTTTTCACGTAAATCCATTTGCAACGTCCCCTTGGATTTTACTTTTATTTGAGGCTTAAATATTTTTTAACCTCTTAAAGAGGGTCGCGGCATTTCAAAATCACTGAAAATCATTTCACACATCTAAAAGAAGCCATTAAGGCGATATACATGCGTTCTATTTAATGGGAATGTTGATATATACGTGGCTTAGAAATAAAAATGAAAATAAAGCCTCGAAAATGATTACATAGTAAAGAATGTCTTTTGTAGTGGAATTGGGTGTTTGATTGACCGACTTCTTATCTGAGGGATGGTGAAAATCACTCGAAGGGGTTTGACACATGATTTGGATTGACGGGGTCATTCTCTGATTTGTAATTTACATGTTTTTCACGTAAATCCATTTGCAACGTCCCCTTGGATTTTACTTTTATTTGAGGCTTAAACCTTTTTTACCCTCTTAAAAAGGGTCGCGGCATTTCAAAATCACCGAAAATCATTTCACACATCTAAATGAGGCCATCAAGGCATATACATGCGTTCTATTTAATGGGAATGTTGATATATACGTGGCTTAGAAATAAAATGAAAATAAAGCCTCGAAAATGATTACAATTTAAAGAATGTCTTTTATGGTGGAATCGGGTGATTGATTGACCAACTTCTTATCTGAGGGATGGTTAAAATCACTCGAAGGGGATTTACACATGATTTGGATTGACGTGGTTATTCTCTATTTTTTAATTTAATTGTTTTTCACGTAAATCCACTTTCAACGTACCATTGGATTTTCCTTTTATTTGAGGCTTAGACCTTTTTAACTTCTTAACGTGGGTGGCGGCATTTCAAAATCACCAAAAATCATTTCACACATCTAAATGAAGCCATTAAGGGGATATACATGCGTTCTATTTAATGGGAATGTTGATATATACATGCTTAGAAATACAATGAAAATAAAGCTTCGAAAATGTTTACAATTGAAAAAAAGTCTTTTGTGATGGAATCGGGTGTTTGATTGACCGAGTTCTTATCCGAGGGATGGTGAAAATCACTCAATGGGGTTTGACACACGATTTGGATTGACGTGGTCATTCTCTGTTTTGTAATTACATGTTTTTCAAATAAATCCATTTGCAACGTCCCCATGGATTTTACTTTTATTTGAGGCTTAAGCCTTTTTTAACCTCTTAAAGAGGGTCGCGGCATTTCAAAATCACCGAAAATCATTTCACATATCTAAATGAAGCCATTAAGGCGATATACATGCGTTCTATTTAATGGGAATGTTGATATAAACGTGGCTTAGAAATAAAAATGAAAATAAAGCCTCAAAAATGATTACAATTGAAAAAAAGTCTTTTGTAATGGAATCAGGTATTTGATTGATCGAGTTCTTAATTGAGGGATGTTGAAAATCACTCGAAGGGGTTTGACACGTGATTTGGATTGACGTGGTCATTCTTTGTTTTTTAATTTACATGTTTTTCACGTAAATCCATTTGCAACGTCCCCTTGGATTTTACTTTTATTTGAGGCTTAAAAGTTTTTTAATCTTAAAATGGGTCGCGGCATTTCAAAATCACCGAAAATCATTTCACACATCTACATGAAGCCATTAAGGCGATATACATGCGTTCTATTTAATGGGAATGTTGATATATACGGGGCTTAGAAATAAAATGAAAATAAAGCCTCGAAAATGATTACAATTTAAAGAATGTATTTTATGGTGGAATCAGGTGTTTGATTGACGAACTTCTTTTCTGAGGGATGGTTAAAATCACTCGAAGGGGATTTACACATGATTTGGATTGACGTGGTCATTCTCTGTTTTTTAATATACTTGTTTTCTCGTAAATCCACTTTCAACGTCCCATGGATTTTACTTTTATTTGAGGCTGAAGCCTTTTTTAACCTCTTAAAGAGGGTCGCGGCATTTCAAAATCACCGAAAATCATTTCACATATCTAAATGAAGCCATTAAGGCGATATACATGCGTTCTATTTAATGGGAATGTTGATATATATATATATATATATATATATATATATATATATATATATATATATATATATGTGTGGCTTTGAAATAAAAATGAAAATAAAGCCTCGAAAACGATTACAATTGAAAAAAAGTCTTTTGTGATGGAATCAGGTGTTTGATTGACCGAGTTCTTAATTGAGGGATGGTGAAAATCACTCGAAGGGTTTGACACATGATTTGGATTGACGTGGTCATTCTCTGTTTTTTAATTTACATGTTTTTCACGTAAATCCATTTGCAACGTCCGCTTGGATTTTACTTTTATTTGAGGCTTAAACCTTTTTTAATCTTAAAAAGAGTTGCGGCATTTCAAAATCACCGAAAATCATTTCACACATCTACATGAAGCCATTAAGGCGATATACATGCGTTCTATTTAATGGGAATGTTGATATATATATGTGGCTTTGAAATAAAAATGAAAATAAAGCCTCGAAAACGATTACAATTGAAAAAAAGTCTTTTGTGATGGAATCAGGTGTTTGACTGACCGAGTTCTTAATTGAGGGATGTTGAAAATCACTCGAAAGTGTTTGACACATGATTTGGATTGACGTGGTCATTCTCTGTTTTTTAATTTACATGTTTTCACGTAAATCCATTTGCAACGTCCCCTTGGATTTTACTTTTATTTGAGGCTTAAACCTTTTTTAACCTCTTAAAGAGGGTCGCGGCATTTCAAAATCACCGAAAATCATTTCACACATCTAAAAGAAGCCATTAAGGCGATATACATGCGTTCTATTTAATTGGAATGTTGATATATACGTGGCTTAGAAATAAAAGATAATAAAGCCTCGAAAATGATTACATACTAAAGAATGTCTTTTGTGGTGGAATCGGGTGTTTGATTGACCGACTTCTTATCTGAGGGATGGTGAAAATCACTCGAAGGGGATTTACACATGATTTGGATTGACGTGGTCATTCTCTGTTTTTTAATATACTTGTTTTCTCGTAAATCCACTTTCAACGTCCCATGGATTTAACTTTTATTTGAGGCTTAAGCCTTTTTTAACCTCTTAAAGAGGGTCGCGACATTTCAAAATCACCGAAAATAATTTTACATATCTAGATGAAGCCATTAAGGCGATATACATGCGTTGTATTTAATGGGAATGTTGATATAAACATGGCTTAGAAATAAAAAATGAAAATAAAGCCTCGAAAATGATTACAATTGAAAAAAAGTCTTTTGTGGTGGAATCGGGTGTTTGATTGACCGACTTCTTATCTGAGGGATGGTGAAAATCACTCGAAGGGGTTTACACATGATTTGGATTGACGTGGTCATTCTCTGTTTTTTAATATACTTGTTTTCTCGTAAATCCACTTTCAACGTCCCATGGATTTAACTTTTATTTGAGGCTTAAGCCTTTTTTAACCTCTTAAAGAGGGTCGCGGCATTTCAAAATCACCGAAAATAATTTTACATATCTAAATGAAGCCATTAAGGCGATATACATGCGTTGTATTTAATGGGAATGTTGATATACACATGGCTTAGAAATAAAAATGAAAATAAAGCCTCGAAAATGATTACAATTGAAAAAAAGTCTTTTGTGATGGAATCAGGTGTTTGATTGACCGAGTTCTTAATTGAGGGATGTTTAAAATCACTCGAAGGGGTTTGACACATGATTTGGATTGGCGTGGTCATTCTCTGTTTTTTAATTTACATGTTTTTCACGTAAATCCATTTGCAACGTCCCCTTGGATTTTACTTTTATTTGAGGCTTAAACCTTTTTTAACCTCTTAAAAAGGGTCGCGACATTTCAAAATCACCGAAAATAATTATACATATCTAAATGAAGCCATGAAGGCGATATACATGCGTTGTATTTAATGGGAATGTTGATATAAACATGGCTTAGAAATAAAAATGAAAATAAAGCCTTGAAAACGATTACAATTGAAAAAAAGTCTTTTGTGATGGAATCAGGTGTTTGATTAACGGAGTTCTTAATTGAGGGATGTTGAAAATCACTCGAAAGGGTTTGACACATGATTTGGATTGGCATGGTCATTCTCTGTTTTTTAATTTAGATGTTTTCACGTAAATCCATTTGCAATGTCCCCTTGGATTTTACTTTTATTTTAGGCTTAAACCTTTTTTAACCTCTTAAAGAGGATCGCGGCATTTCAAAATCACCGAAAATCATTTCACATATCTAAATGAAGCCATTAAGGCGATATACATGCGTTCTATTTAATGGGAATGTTGATATATATATATATATATATATATATATATATATATGTGTGTGTGTGTGTGTGTGTGTGTGGCTTTGAAATAAAAATGAAAATAAAGCCTCGAAAACGATTACAATTGAAAAAAAGTCTTTTGTGATGGAATCAGGTGTTTGATTGACCGAGTTCTTAATTGAGGGATGTTGAAAATCACTCGAAGGGGTTTGACACATGATTTGGATTGACGTGGTCATTCTCTGTTTTTTAATTTACATGTTTTTCACGTAAATCCATTTGCAACGTCCCTTGGATTTTACTTTTATTTGAGGCTTAAACCTTTTTTAATCTTAAAAAGGGTCGCGGCATTTCAAAATCACCGAAAATCATTTCACACATCTACATGAAGCCATTAAGGCGATATACATGCGTTCTATTTAATGGGAATGTTGATATATATATGTGGCTTTGAAATAAAAATGAAAATAAAGCCTCGAAAACGATTACAATTGAAAAAAAGTTTTTTGTGATGGAATCAGGTGTTTGACTGACTGAGTTCTTAATTGAGGGATGTTGAAAATCACTCGAAAGGGTTTGACACATGATTTGGATTGACATGGTCATTCTCTGTTTTTTAATTTACATGTTTTCACGTAAATCCATTTGCAACGTCCCTTGGATTTTACTTTTATTTGAGGCTTAAACCTTTTTTAACCTCTTAAAGAGAGTCGCGGCATTTCAAAATCACCGAAAATCATTTCACACATCTAAAAGAAGCCATTAAGGCGATATACATGCGTTCTATTTAATGGGAATGTTGATATATACGTGGCTTAGAAATAAAAAGATAATAAAGCCTCGAAAATGATTACATACTAAAGAATGTCTTTTGTGGTGGAATCGGGTGTTTGATTGACCGACTTCTTATCTGAGGGATGGTGAAAATCACTCGAAGGGGATTTACACATGATTTGGATTGACGTGGTCATTCTCTGTTTTTTAATATACTTGTTTTCTCGTAAATCCACTTTCAACGTCCCATGGATTTAACTTTTATTTGAGGCTTAAGCCTTTTTTAACCTCTTAAAGAGGGTCGCGGCATTTCAAAATCACCGAAAATCATTTTACATATCTAAATGAAGCCATTAAGGCGATATACATGCGTTCTATTTAATGGGAATGTTGATATAAACATGGCTTAGAAATAAAAATGAAAATAAAGCCTCGAAAATGATTACAATTGAAAAAAAGTCTTTTGTTATGGAATCAGGTGTTTCATTGACCGAGTTCTTAATTGAGAGATGTTGAAAATCACTCGAAGGGGTTTGACACATGATTTGGATTGGCGTGGTCATTCTCTGTTTTTTAATTTACATGTTTTTCACGTAAATCCATTTGCAACGTCCCCTTGGATTTTACTTTTATTTGAGGCTTAAACCTTTTTTAACCTCTTAAAAAGGGTCGCGACATTTCAAAATCACCAAAAATCATTTCACATATCTAAATGAAGCCACTAAGGCGATATACATGCGTTCCATTTAATGGGAATGTTCATATATATATATATGTGGCCTTGAAATAAAAATGAAAATAAAGCCTCGAATACGATTACAATTGAAAAACTGTCTTTTCTGATGGAATCAGGTGTTTGATTGACCGAGTTATTAATTGAGGGATGTTGAAAATCACTCGAAAGGGTTTGACACATGATTTGGATTGACATGGTCATTCTCTGTTTTTTAATTTACATATTTTCACGTAAATCCATTTGCAACGTCCCCTTGGATTTTACTTTTATTTTAGGCTTAAACCTTTTTTAACCTCTTAAAGAGGATCGCGGCATTTCAAAATCACCGAAAATCATGTCACACATCTAAAGAAGCCATTAAGGCGATATACATGCGTTCTATTTAATGGGAATGTTGATATATACGTGGCTTACAAATAAAAAGAAAATAAAGCCTCAAAAATGATTACATACTAAAGAATGTCTTTTGTGGTGGAATCGGGTGTTTGATTGACCGACTTCTTATCTGAGGGATGGTGAAAATCACTCGAAGCGGATTTACACATGATTTGGATTGACGTGGTCATTCTCTGTTTTTTAATATACTTGTTTTCTCGTAAATCCACTTTCAACGTCCCATGGATTTAACTTTTATTTTAGTCTTAAGCCTTTTTTAACCTCTTAAAGAGGGTCGCGGCATTTCAAAATCACCGAAAATCATTTTACGTATCTAAATGAAGCGATTAAGGCGATATACATGCGTTCTATTTAATGGGAATGTTGATATAAACATGGCTTAGAAATAAAAATGAAAATAAAGCCTAGAAAATGATTACAATTGAAAAAAAGTCTTTTGTGATGGAATCAGGTGTTTGATTGACTGAGTTCTTAATTGAGGGATGTTGAAAATCACTCGAAGGGGTTTGACAGATGATTTGGATTGACGTGGTCATTCTCTGTTTTTTAATTTACATGTTTTTCACGTAAATCCATTTGCAACGTCCCCTTGGATTTACTTTTATTTGAGGCTTAAACCTTTTTTAACCACTTAAAAAGGGTCGCGACATTTCAAAATCACCGAAAATCATTTCACATATCTAAATGAAGCCACTAAGGCGATATACATGCGTTCCATTTAATGGGAATGTTGATATATATATATATGTGGCCTTTAAATAAAAATGAAAATAAAGCCTCGAAAACGATTACAATTGAAAAAAAGTCTTTTGTGATGGAATCAGGTGTTTGATTGACCGAGTTCTTAATTGAGGGATGTTGAAAATCACTCGAAAGGATTTGACACATGATTTGGATTGACATGGTCATTCTCTGTTTTTTAATTTACATGTTTTCACGTAAATCCATTTGCAACGTCCCCTTGGATTTTACTTTTATTTTAGGCTTAAACCTTTTTTAACCTCTAAAAGAGGATCGCGGCATTTCAAAATCACCGAAAATCATTTCACACATATAGAAGAAGCCATTAAGGCGATATACATGCGTTCTATTTAATGGGAATGTTGATATATACGTGGCTTAGAAATAAAAAGAAAATAAAGCCTCGAAAATGATTACATACTAAAGAATGTCTTTTGTGGTGGAATCGGGTGTTTGATTGACCGACTTCTTATCTGAGGGATGGTGAAAATCACTCGAAGGGGATTTACACATGATTTGGATTGACGTGGTCATTCTCTGTTTTTTAATATACTTGTTTTCTCGTAAATCCACTTTCAACGTCCCATGGATTTAACTTTTATTTGAGGCTTAAGCCTTTTTTAACCTCTTAAAGAGGGTCGCGGCATTTCAAAATCACCGAAAATCATTTTACATATCTAAATGAAGACATTAAGGCGATATACATGCGTTCTATTTAATGGGAATGTTGATATAAACATGGCTTAGAAATAAAAAATGAAAATAAAGCCTCCAAAATGATTACAATTGAAAAAAAGTCTTTTGTGATGGAATGAGGTGTTTGATTGACCGAGTTCTTAATTGAGGGATGTTGAAAATCACTCGAAGGGGTTTGACACATGATTTGGATTGACGTGGTCATTCTTTGTTTTTTAATTTACATGTTTTTCACGTAAATCCATTTGCAACGTCCCCTTGGATTTTACTTTTATTTGAGGCTTAAACCTTTTTTAACCTCTTAAAAAGGGTCGCGACATTTCAAAATCACCGAAAATCATTTCACATATCTAAATGAAGCCACTAAGGCGATATACATGCGTTCCATTTAATGGGAATGTTGATATATATATATATATGTGGCCTTGAAATAAAAATGAAAATAAAGCCTCGAAAACGATTACAATTGAAAAAAAGTCTTTTGTGATGGAATCAGGTGTTTGATTGACCGAGTTCTTAATTGAGGGATGTTGAAAATCACTCGAAAGGGTTTGACACATGATTTGGATTGACATGGTCATTCTCTGTTTTTTAATTTACATGTTTTCACGTAAATCCATTTGCAACGTCCCTTGGATTTTACTTTTATTTTAGGCTTAAACCTTTTTTAACCTCTTAAAGAGGATCGCGGCGTTTCAAAATCACCGAAAATCATTTCACACATCTAGAAGAAGCCATTAAGGCGATATACATGCGTTCTATTTAATGGGAATGTTGATATATACGTGGCTTAGAAATAAAAAGAAAATAAAGCCTCGAAAATGATTACATACTAAAGAATGTCTTTTGTGGTGGAATCGGGTGTTTGATTGACCGACTTCTTATCTGAGGGATGGTGAAAATCACTCGAAGCGGTTTGACACATGATTTGGATTGACGTGGTCATTCTCTGATTTGTAATTTACATGTTTTTCACGTAAATCCATCTGCAACGTCCCCTTGGATTTTTCTTTTATTTGAGGCTTAAACCTTTGTTAACCTCTTAAAAAGGGTCGCGACATTTCAAAATCACCGAAAATCATTTCACACATCTAAATGAAGCCATTAAGGCGATATACATGCATTCTATTTAATGGGAATGTTGATATATACGTGGCTTAGAAATAAAAATGAAGATAAAGCTTCGAAAATGACAATTGGGTAAAATTGTTATTGCTTCCGCGGTTAACCCTAAGGGTGGTCAGACCGTCCTCTAGGCAAGAGCGAAGATCAGGGAACAGGAAATCTCTGCAGTGTAGTAGTATCATGCAAGCGCTTGCAGTATGGAAAGATGGGTCTGGGTTTGCAGTCTTGGTTTCTTCCCTCTTGGATAGCGTGGGGGAGGTTGTGGTACCTTGGGGAGAAGTCAGAAGGGAAGAGGACAATGATAGGGAACCTAATATTAAGCAATGTCTTAGAAAAGTCAGGGATGGGCATTTCACGGCGGCGGTTAAGGTTTTGTGCTCTAGTGGGGTTGCCCCTCTATGTGAATCGACCATGAAAGCCCTCATTGATAAACACCCAGTGGTGACGCCTCCATCCTTGCCTTCTAACCCTATCGCCCAACCCGCTCTATCTGTAGATGGGGATTGTGTGCTCAGATGTATCCGATCTTTCCCTAAAGGGACGTCTTGTGGTAGGGACGGGATACGGGCCCAACACCTGTTGGATGCTATTGGTGGCGAAGGCTTAGCGACATCCTCGGGCTTGCTCGCTGCCATTACGGAAGTCGTCAACTTATGGCTTGGGGGGCCTGCCCTAAGACACTTGCCGAGTTTGTTGCCTCGGCCCCTCACCCCCTTATTGAAGCCCGATAATGGAATTAGGCCTGTTGCGGTGGGGGGCATTTGGCGAAGGTTGGTTTCTAAGGTGGTTATGAAGAAGGTTGGGAAAGACATTGCCCAGTACCCGGGGGACTTTCAATTTGGAGTAGGGGTACCAAATGGGGCGGAGGCGGTGCTTCATAGTGCCAACAGGTTCCTCAACTATTTTCATGCAGATGGTTCCTTGGCTCTGCTTACAGTAGACTTTCCAATGCCTTCAACATGGTCGACCGCACAGCCTTTCTCCAAGAGGTTCACCAGCGATGCCCGTCTATCTATCCGTGGGTCCAGTTCCTTTACGCCCAGCCTGCTAGGCTGTATGTGGGTAATGATTGTATTGGGGCTACTACCGGAGTGCAGCAAGGAGATCCTTTGGGGCCCCTTCTCTTTGCTCTTGCCTTACACCCCCTTATCATGCGGGTTCAGGAACACTGTAACCTCCCGTTTCATGCTTGGTATTTGGATGATGGGACGATTATAGGCAACGCAACTGAGGTTGCTAAGGCTTTAGACATCATCAACGTGCATGGGCCATCTCTGGGGCTTCATCTCAATATTAAGAAAACAGAGGTCTTTTGGCCGACGTGTGACGGGCTGAAAGTTCAGGACGGGCTTTTCCCAAAAGGGATTGGTAGACCAGAGACAGGGGTTAAGCTCCTTGGTGGGGCTGTTAGCCGAGATCCTATCTTTATTGGGGAGTTGGCAGGGCGGCGGGCCACGGGTGCGGTGGACCTTATGAAACTCCTGCCCCGCCTTAAAGATCCCCAAAGTGAACTCCTCCTGCTTAGGTCATGCATGGGGGTCGCTAAGTTGCTTTTTGGTTTACGAATTTGTCAACCTCACTTGATGGTGGATGCGGTATCCCTTTTCGATGATGGCCTCCGGAAGGCTATTGAAGATATAGTCGTGTGTGGTGGCCCCTTCTTCAGAGACCTCCAGTGGCGGTTGGCATCCTTGCCGATGCGTTTAGGTGGCTTGGGCCTCCTTTCAGCTCGAGATGTTGGGGTTTATGCCTTTGTTGCATCTAGAGCTCAGTCTTGGAAACTTCAAGATCATATCCTTCGAAACAGTGGGGTCATCGGGCTAGACCCGGACTATCAACAGGCACTCGAGCGCTTAAATGTCTATCTCCCGGACTTTGATATTGGCGGTTTTACTAATAAGGACACCGCCCCCTCAAAGCCACAAAAAACTTTGGCGAATGCTCTTTTTAACAAAACTGCTCAAAGCCTGGGAGAAGTTTTTGAGTTGTCCTCCCGCCAGAAGGCGGTGATTGACTGCCTTAAGGGTCCTCATGCTCAAGATTTTTTGACCGTTATCCGATTGAGGGTTTGTGTCAAAGCATGTCCGCAGTGGAATACAGGGCTATACTCAAGTACCGGTTAATGATCCCTATGTATCCGGAAGATGAAACATGCCCCATCTGCCGTAAAGCTTGCATGGATAAATATGGGGAGCACGCAATTCATTGCAAAGAGCTCCTTGGGTTCAAATACCGGCATGACTGGGTGAGGGACGTTTTGGGGGACATCCTGAGAAGAGCTGAGATTTCTGCCAAAAAGGAGGCCCCTGTAATTTTCTCACAGACCCTGCGGAAGGGAGATCCACCCTGTGACCAGCGGATCTGCTTGTCTTTGGTTGGGAGAGGGGGAAACATGCTTACGTGGACCTCACAGGGGTATCTCCTTTGGTTGGGTTAAGGGAAACAGGGTTTGTAGCTGGGCAAGCTTTGAGAAAGGCGGAATCGAAGAAGGTAGATAAGCATGCTAAAGCCTATGCAGAAAACCAACATGTCTTTATCCCCTTGGCCTTTGATACCTTTGGTTCCCTAGCGCCAGAAGCTATTCGTTTCTTGTCCAGGGTCCAACGGGTCGTCCATAGTTCATCTCCAGGGGGCAAGGATTTGTCTTTAGTAGATTAGGGTTCGCAATTCAGAAAGGGTGGCGGCGCAGCTTGTTGCCCGTCTACCTTCTATTGTGATGTAACGTTCGTATTTCGTTTTAATAAATTTCATCAAAAATATAAAATCAAAAAAAAAAAAAAGATTACAATTGAAAAAAAGTCTTTTGTGATGGAATCAGGTGTTTGATTCACAGAGTTCTTAAACGAGGGATGGTGAAAATCACTCGATGGGGGTTTGACACATGATTTGGATTGACGAGGTCATTCTCTGTTTTGTAATTTACATGTTTTTCACGTAAATCCATTTGCAACGTCACCTTGGATTTTACTTTTATTTGAGGCTTAAACCTTTTTTAACCTCTTAAAGAGGGTCGCGGAATTTCAAAATCACCGAAAATCATTTCACATATCTAAATGAAGCCACTAAGGCGATATACATGCGTTCTATTTAATGGGAATGTTGATATATATGTGGCTTTGAAATAAAAATAAAAATAAAGCCTAAAAAATGATTACAATTGAAAAAAAGTCTTTTGTGACGGAATCAAGTGTTTGATTAACCGAGTTCTTAATTGAGGGATGTAGAAAATCACTCGAAGGGGTTTGACACATGATTTGGATTGACGTGGTCATTCTCTGTTATTTAATTTACATGTTTTTCACGTAAATCCATTTGCAACGTCCCCTTGGATTTTACTTTTATTTGAGGCTTAAACCTTTTTTAACCTCTTAAAAAGGGTCGCGGCATTTCAAAATCACCGAAAATCATTTCACACATCTAAAAGAAGCCATTAAGGCGATATACATGCGTTCTATTTAATGGGAATGTTGATATATACGTGGCTTAGAAATAAAAAGAAAATAAAGCCTCGAAAATGATTACATAGTAAAGAATGTCTTTTGTGGTGGAATCGGGTGTTTGATTGACCGACTTCTTATCTGAGGGATGGTGAAAATCACTTGAAGGGGTTTGACACATGATTTGGATTGACGTGGTCATTCTCTGATTTGTAATTTACATGTTTTTCACGTAAATCCGTTTGCAACGTCCCCGTGGATTTTACTTTTATTTGAGGCTTAAACCTTTTTTAACCTCTTAAAAAGGGTCGCGGCATTTCAAAATCACCGAAAATCATTTCACACATCTAAAAGAAGCCGTTAAGGCGATATACATGCGTTCTATTTAATGGGAATATTGATATATACGTGGCTTAGAAATAAAAAGAAAATAAAGCCTCGAAAATGATTACATAGTAAAGAATGTCTTTTGTGGTGGAATCGGGTGTTTGATTGACCGACTTCTTATCTGAGGGATGGTGAAAATCACTCGAAGGGGTTTGACACATGATTTGGATTGACGGGGTCATTCTCTGATTTGTAATTTACATGTTTTTCACATAAATCCATTTGCAACGTCCCCTTGGATTTTACTTTTATTTGAGGCTTAAACCTTTTTTAACCTTATAAAAAGGGTGACGGCATTTCAAAATCACCGAAAATCATTTCACACATCTAAATGAAGCCATTAAGGCGATATACATGCGTTCTATTTAATGGGAATATTGATATATACGTGGCTTAGAAATAAAAAGAAAATAAAGCCTCGAAAATGATTACATAGTAAAGAATGTCTTTTGTGGTGGAATCGGGTGTTTGATTGACCGACTTCTTATCTGAGGGATGGTGAAAATCACTCGAAGGGGTTTGACACATGATTTGGATTGACGGGGTCATTCTCTGATTTGTAATTTACATGTTTTTCACATAAATCCATTTGCAACGTCCCCTTTGATTTTACTTTTATTTGAGGCTTAAACCTTTTTTAACCTTATAAAAAGGGTCACGGCATTTCAAAATCACCGAAAATCATTTCACACATCTAAATGAAGCCATTAAGGCGATATACATGCGTTCTATTTAATGGGAATGTTGATATATACGTGGCTTAGAAATAAAAAGAAAATAAAGCCTCGAAAATGATTACATAGTAAAGAATGTCTTTTGTGGTGGAATCGGGTGTTTGATTGACCGACTTCTTATCTGAGGGATGGTGAAAATCACTTGAAGGGGTTTGACACATGATTTGGATTGACGTGGTCATTCTCTGATTTGTAATTTACATGTTTTTCACGTAAATCCATTTGCAACGTCCCCGTGGATTTTACTTTTATTTGAGGCTTAAACCTTTTTAACCTCTTAAAAAGGGTCGCGGCATTTCAAAATCACCAAAAATCATTTCACACATCTAAAAGAAGCCGTTAAGGCGATATACATGCGTTCTATTTAATGGGAATATTGATATATACGTGGCTTAGAAATAAAAAGAAAATAAAGCCTCGAAAATGATTACATAGTAAAGAATGTCTTTTGTGGTGGAATCGGGTGTTTGATTGACCGACTTCTTATCTGAGGGATGGTGAAAATCACTCGAAGGGGTTTGACACATGATTTGGATTGACGGGGTCATTCTCTGATTTGTAATTTACATGTTTTTCACATAAATCCATTTGCAACGTCCCCTTGGATTTTACTTTTATTTGAGGCTTAAACCTTTTTTAACCTTATAAAAAGGGTCACGACATTTCAAAATCACCGAAAATCATTTCACACATCTAAATGAAGCCATTAAGGCGATATACATGCGTTCTATTTAATGGGAATGTTGATATATACGTGGCTTAGAAATAAAATGAAAATAAAGCCTCGAAAATGATTACATAGTAAAGAATGTCTTTTGTGTTGGAATCGGGTGATTGATTGACCAACTTCTTATCTGAGGGATGGTTAAAATCACTCGAAGGGGATTTACACATGATTTGGATTGACGTGGTTATTCTCTGTTTTTTAATTTACTTGTTTTTCACGTAAATCCACCTTCAACGTACCCTTGGATTTTCCTTTTATTTGAGGCTTAGACCTTTTTAACTTCTTAACGTGGGTGGCGGCATTTCAAAATTATCGAAAATCTATTCACACATCTAAATGAAGCCATTATGGGGATATACATGCGTTCTATTTAATGGGAATGGTGATGTATACATGCTTAGAAATAAAATGAAAATAAAGCTTCGAAAATGTTTACAATTGAAAAAAAAGTCTTTTGTGATGGAATCGGGTGTTTGATTGACCGAGTTTTTATCTGAGGGATGGTGAAAATCACTCGATAGGGTTTGACACACGATTTGGATTGACGTGGTCATTCTCTGTTTTGTATTTACATGTTTTTCAAATAAATCCATTTGCAACATCCCCATGGATTTTACTTTTATTTGAGGCTTAAGCCTTTTTTAACCTCCTAAAGAGGGTCGCGGCATTTCAAAATCACCGAAAATCATTTCACATATCTAAATGAAGCCATTAAGGCGATATACATGCGTTCTATTTAATGGGATTGTTAATATAAACGTGGCTTTGAAATAAAAATGAAAATAAAGCCTCAAAAATGATTACAATTGAAAAAAAGTCTTTTGTAATGGAATCAGGTGTTTGATTGATCGAGTTCTTAATTGAGGGATGGTGAAAATCACTCGAAGGGGTTTGACACATGATTTGGATTTACGTGGTCATTCTCTGTTTTTTAATTTACATGTTTTTCACGTAAATCCATTTGCAACGTCCCCTTGGATTTTACTTTTATTTGAGGCTTAAACCTTTTTTAATCTTAAAAAGGGTCGCGGCATTTCAAAATCACCGAAAATCATTTCACACATCTACATGAAGCCATTAAGGGGATATACATGCGTTCTATTTAATGGGAATGTTGATATATACGGGGCTTAGAAATAAAATGAAAATAAAGCCTCGAAAATGATTACAATTTAAAGAATGTCTTTTATGGTGGAATCGGGTGTTTGATTAACGAACTTCTTATCTGAGGGATGGTTAATATCACTCGAAGGGGATTTACACATGATTTGGATTGACGTGGTCATTCTCTGTTTTTTAATATACTTGTTTTCTCGTAAATCCACTTTCAACGTCCCATGGATTTTACTTTTATTTGAGGCTTAAGCCTTTTTTAACCTCTTAAAGAGGGTCGCGGCATTTCAAAATCACCGAAAATCATTTCACATATCTAAATGAAGCCATTAAGGCGATATACATGCGTTATATTTAATGGGAATGTTGATATAAACGTGGCTTAGAAATAAAAATGAAAATAAAGCCTCAAAAATGATTACAATTGAAAAAAAGTCTTTTGTGATAGAATCAGGTGTTTGATTGACCGAGTTCTTAATTGAGGGATGTTGAAAATCACTCAAAGGGGTTTGACACATGATTTGGATTGACGTGTTCATTCTCTGTTTTTTAATTTACATGTTTTTCACGTAAATCCATTTGCAACGTCTCTTTGGATTTTACTTTTATTTGATGCTTAAGCCTTTTTAACCACTTAAAGAGGGTCGCGGCATTTCAAAATCACCGAAAATCATTTCACACATCTAAAAGAAGCCATTAAGGCGATATACATGCGTTCTATTTAATGGGAATGTTGATATATACGTGGCTTAGAAATAAAAAGAAAATAAAGCCTCGAAAATGATTACATAGTAAAGAATGTATTTTGTGGTGGAATCGGGTGTTTGATTGACCGACTTCTTATCTGAGGGATGGTGAAAATCACTTGAAGGGGTTTGACACATGATTTGGATTGACGTGGTCATTCTCTGATTTGTAATTTACATTTTTTCACGTAAATCCATTTGCAACGTCCCCTTGGATTTTACTTTTATTTGAGGCTTCAACCTTTTTTATCCTCTTAAAAAGGGTCGCGGCATTTCAAAATCACCGAAAATCATTTCACACATCTAAAAGAAGCCATTAACGCGATATACATGCGTTCTATTTAATGGGAATGTTAATATATACGTGGCTTAGAAATAAAAAGAAAATAAAGCCTCGAAAATGATTACATAGTAAAGAATGTCTTTTGTGGTGGAATGGGTGTTTGATTGACCGACTTCTTATCTGAGGGATGGTGAAAATCACTCGAAGGGGTTTGACACATGATTTGGATTGACGGGGTCATTCTATGATTTGTAAATTACATGTTTTTCACGTAAATCCATTTGCAACGTCCCCTTGGATTTTACTTTTATTTGTGGCTTAATCCTTTTTTAACCTTATAAAAAGGTTCGCGGCATTTCAAAATCTCCGAAAATCATTTCACACATCTAAATGAAGCCATTAAGGCGATATACATGCGTTCTATTTAATGGGAATGTTGATATATACGTGGCTTAGAAATAAAATGAAAATAAAGCCTCCAAAATGATTACATAGTAAAGAATGTCTTTTGTGGTGGAATCGGGTGATTGATTGACCAATTCTTATCTGAGGGATGGTTAAAATCACTCGAAGGGGATTTACACATGATTTGGATTAACGTGGTTATTCTCTGTTTTTTAATTTACTTGTTTTTCACGTAAATCCACTTTCAACGTACCCTTGGATTTTCCTTTTATTTGAGGCTTAGACCTTTTTAACTTCTTAACGTGGGTGGCGGCATTTCAAAATTATCGAAAATCTATTCACACATCTAAATGAAGCCATTAAGGGGATATACATGCGTTCTATTTAATGGGAATGTTGATATATATACATGCTTAGAAATAAAATGAAAATAAAGCTTCCAAAATGTTTACAATTGAAAAAAAAGTCTTTTGTGATGGAATCGGGTGTTTGACTGACCGAGTTCTTATCTGAGGGACGGTGAAAATCACTCGATTGGGTTTGACTCACGATTTGGATTGACGTGGTCATTCTCTATTTTGTAATTACATGTTTTTCAAATAAATCCATTTGCAACGTCCCCATGGATTTTACTTTTATTTGAGGCTTAAGCCTTTTTAACCTCTTAAAGAGGGTCGCGGCATTTCAAAATCACCGAAAATCATTTCACATATCTAAAAGAAGCCATTAAGGCGATATACATGCGTTCTATTTAATGGGAATGTTGTATAAACGTGGCTTAGAAATAAAAATAAAAATAAAGCCTAAAAAATGATTACAATCGAAAAAAAGTCTTTTGTAATGGAATCAGGTGTTTGATTGATTGATTTCTTAATTGAGGGATGTTGAAAATCACTCGAAGAGGTTTGACACATGATTTGGATTGACGTGGTCATTCTCTGTTTTTTAATTTACATGTTTTTCACGTAAATCCATTTGCAACGTCCCCTTGGATTTTACATTTATTTGAGGCTTAAACCTTTTTTAACCTCTTAAAGAGGGTTGCGGCATTTCAAAATCACCGAAAATCATTTCACACATCTACATGAAGCCATTAAGGCGATATACATGCGTTCTATTTAATGGGAATGTTGATATATACGGGGCTTAGAAATAAAATGAAAATAAAGCCTCGAAAATGATTACAATTTAAAGAATGTCTTTTATGGTGGAATCGGGTGTTTGATTAACGAACTTCTTATCTGAGGGATGGTTAATATCACTCGAAGGGGATTTACACATGATTTGGATTGACGTGGTCATTCTCTGTTTTTTAATATACTTGTTTTCTCGTAAATCCACTTTCAACGTCCCATGGATTTTACTTTTATTTGAGGCTTAAGCCTTTTTTAACCTCTTAAAGAGGGTCGCGGCATTTCAAAATCACCGAAAATCATTTCACATATCTAAATGAAGCCATTAAGGCGATATACATGCGTTCTATTTAATGGGAATGTTGATATAAACGTGGCTTAGAAATAAAAATGAAAATAAAGCCTCAAAAATGATTACAATTGAAAAAAAGTCTTTTGTGATGGAATCAGGTGTTTGATTGACCGAGTTCTTAATTGAGGGATGTTGAAAATCACTCAAAGGGGTTTGACACATGATTTGGATTGACGTGTTCATTCTCTGTTTTTTAATTTACATGTTTTTCACGTAAATCCATTTGCAACGTCCCTTTGTATTTTACTTTTATTTGATGCTTAAGCCTTTTTTAACCTTATAAAAAGGTTCGCGGCATTTCAAAATCTCCGAAAATCATTTCACACATCTAAATGAAGCCATTAAGGCGATATACATGCGTTCTATTTAATGGGAATGTTGATATATACGTGGCTTAGAAATAAAATGAAAATAAACCCTCCAAAATGATTACATAGTAAAGAATGTCTTTTGTGGTGGAATCGGGTGATTGATTGACCAATTTCTTATCTGAGGGATGGTTAAAATCACTCGAAGGGGATTTACACATGATTTGGATTAACGTGGTTATTCTCTGTTTTTTAATTTACTTGTTTTTCACGTAAATCCATTTTCAACGTACCCTTGGATTTTCCTTTTATTTGAGGCTTAGACCTTTTTAACTTCTTAACGTGGGTGGCGGCATTTCAAAATTATCGAAAATCTATTCACACATCTAAATGAAGCCATTAAGGGGATATACATGCGTTCTATTTAATGGGAATGTTGATATATATACATGCTTAGAAATAAAATGAAAATAAAGCTTCGAAAATGTTTACAATTGAAAAAAAAGTCTTTTGTGATGGAATCGGGTGTTTGACTGACCGAGTTCTTATCTGAGGGATGGTGAAAATCACTCGATTGGGTTTTACTCACGATTTGGATTGACGTGGTCATTCTCTATTTTGTAATTACATGTTTTTCAAATAAATCCATTTGCAACGTCCCCATGGATTTTACTTTTATTTGAGGCTTAAGCCTTTTTAACCTCTTAAAGAGGGTCGCGGCATTTCAAAATCACCGAAAATCATTTCACATATCTAAATGAAGCTATTAAGGCGATATACATGCGTTCTATTTAATGGGAATGTTGTATAAACGTGGCTTAGAAATAAAAATAAAATAAAGCCTCAAAAATGATTACAATTGAAAAAAAGTCTTTTGTAATGGAATCAGGTGTTTGATTGATTGATTTCTTAATTGAGGGATGTTGAAAATCACTCGAAGAGGTTTGACACATGATTTGGATTGACGTGGTCATTCTCTGTTTTTTAATTTACATGTTTTTCACGTAAATCCATTTGCAACGTCCCCTTGGATTTTACTTTTATTTGAGGCTTAAACCTTTTTTAACCACTTAAAGAGGGTTGCGGCATTTCAAAATCACCGAAAATCATTTCACACATCTAAAAGAAGCCATTAAGGCGATATACATGCGTTCTATTTAATGGGAATGTTGATATATACGTGGCTTAGATATAAAAATGAAAATAAAGCCTCGAAAATGATTACATAGTAAAGAATGTCTTTTGTAGTGGAATTGGGTGTTTGATTGACCGACTTCTTATCTGAGGGATGGTGAAAATCACTCGAAGGGGTGTGACACATGATTTGGATTGACGGGGTCATTCTCTGATTTGTAATTTACATGTTTTTCACGTAAATCCATTTGCAACATCCCCTTGGATTTTACTTTTATTTGAGGCTTAAACCATTTTTAAACCTCTTAAAAAGGGTCGCGGCATTTCAAAATCACCGAAAATCATTTCACACATCTAAATGAAGCCATTAAGGCGATATACATGCGTTCTATTTAATGGGAATGTTGATATATACGTGGCTTAGAAATAAAATGAAAATAAAGCCTCGAAAATGATTACAATTTAAAGAATGTCTTTTATGGTGGAATCGGGTTATTGATTGACCAACTTCTTATCTGAGGGATGGTTAAAATCACTCGAAGGGGATATACACATGATTTGGATTGACGTGGTTATTCTCTGTTTTTTAATTTACTTGTTTTTCACGTAAATCCACTTTCAACGTACCCTTGGATTTTCCTTTTATTTGAGGCTTAGACCTTTTTAACTTCCTAAGGGGATATACATGCGTTCTATTTAATGGAAATGTTGATATATACATGCTTAGAAATAAAATGAAAATAAAGCTTCGAAAATGTTTACAATTGAAAAAAAGTCTTTTGTGATGGAATCGGGTGTTTGATTGACCGAGTTCTTATCCGAGGGATGGTGAAAATCACTCAATGGGGTTAGACACACGATTTGGATTGACGTGGTCATTCTCTGTTTTGTAATTACATGTTTTTCAAATAAATCCATTTGCAACGTCCCCATGGATTTTACTTTTATTTGAGGCTTAAGCCTTTTTAACCTCTTAAAGAGGGTCGCGGCATTTCAAAATCACCGAAAATCATTTCACATATCTAAATGAAGCCATTAAGGCGATATACATGCGTTCTATTTAATGGGAATGTTGTATAAACGTGGCTTAGAAATAAAAATAAAAATAAAGCCTCAAAAATGATTACAATTGAAAAAAAAGTCTTTTGTAATGGAATCAGGTGTTTGATTGATTGATTTCTTAATTGAGGGATGTTGAAAATCACTCGAAGAGGTTTGACACATGATTTGGATTGACGTGGTCATTCCCTGTTTTTTAATTTACATGTTTTTCACGTAAATCCATTTGCAACGTCCCCTTGGATTTTACTTTTATTTGAGGCTTAAACCTTTTTTAACCTCTTAAAGAGGGTTGCGGCATTTCAAAATCACCGAAAATCATTTCACACATCTACATGAAGCCATTAAGGCGATATACATGCGTTCTATTTAATGGGAATGTTGATATATACGGGGCTTAGAAATAAAATGAAAATAAAGCCTCGAAAATGATTACAATTTAAAGAATGTCTTTTATGGTGGAATCGGGTGTTTGATTAACGAACTTCTTATCTGAGGGATGGTTAATATCACTCGAAGGGGATTTACACATGATTTGGATTGACGTGGTCATTCTCTGTTTTTTAATATACTTGTTTTCTCGTAAATCCACTTTCAACGTCCCATGGATTTTACTTTTATTTGAGGCTTAAGCCTTTTTTAACCTCTTAAAGAGGGTCGCGGCATTTCAAAATCACCGAAAATCATTTCACATATCTAAATGAAGCCATTAAGGCGATATATGTGACAATTCGGGTAAATCTCTCTCTTTTGGTTTCTACCTTTTGCTTGTTTCCTTCGTTATTTCTTTTGTTCTTTCTGTACTTGTACAAATTTTCGGGACGAAAATTCTTTTAACGTGGGGATGATGTGACACCTGGCAAATTCTGGTTAACAACGTTGTCTAGATGAAAGTCTACCTTAGCGAGTCACGCGTACATTGTACTTAACTGGGTTAGTTAAGTCGGGTTATGGTTCGGGAACTATTGGTTAGTCTAGAAGATCATTGGATGTTGGTCTAGAGGTTCATTAGATGTCGGTCCTTAACCAAGTGTACAAACGGTGACGATTTGTAGGATCGTCAGGGCATACGGAACGTACGAGTCTCGAGTCCCGGGAATTGGTGAACGAGTGTGAATATGTGTATTTACAAGTGTTATGTGTTTACAATCATTATGTGACTTGTCGGTATGTGAATATGTGTTAACATATGTTAAAACGGGGTTTAACGCGCAAAACACACGAAACTAGCCCCTATGGGCGATTAGGGGGCTAAATGCATGACTGTTCATGCAATTAGGCCCAAATGCATGACTGTTCATGCGATTGGGGGGCCAATTGCATGACTGTTCATGCGATTAGGCCCAAATGTGTTACTGTTCATGCGATTAGGATTCCTAATCGCGTGTAAAGCTGCACAATCGCATGGAACGGGCTGGACGACTAGAAACGCCTATAAATACCATACTTAACCTCCTAAACTCAATTAGACAAACCCTAGTCGTCCCATAACCGCCCCAAACACTTAAACAACCTCTGGAAGGCGATTTTGATCAAAAACACAAGGTTTCAAGGTCTAACCATCATCCTTTTACAATTCCAAGGTTTGATTCTCATCCATAACACTTTGTAAACGTTTTTAATAAATCCCTAATGGTCCAGACCTGTTCATAAACGAAAAAGCTTTCTGAAAATCGTCAATAAGGGTTGTTAATCGGATTATAACTAATAAACATGCGTTATGGGTATGTATGATTAGAAAGATAGGATTTTTATGAATCTTGATGATGTTTTGATGTGTTATCATGCTAGGTCAGAATTAATATTGTTAGTATGATGATAGAAATCTCAGTAATTGGACAATAGGGTTATGATTACATGCGTTAATTGAATGTTGCATGCTATGTGTATATGTTTGGATTGCTTTGGTTGCATGTAGGACTGATTATACGAGGTTGAACGAAGGGTTTTGGGTTAAACATGTTTAGGATAGTGTTTGGGATGATATTGGGTAGTTACACACGTTCTGGATCTGATTTGGAGTGTTAAACGCGCGAAAAACCGGAACAGCATGGTTACAGGCGAGTAGCAATGCTAATCGCCTATAACTCATGCGATTGGGGTGCTAATCGCCAATAATATCATGTGATTAGCCCCAATCGCCTATAACTTCATGTGATTAGCCCCAATTGCTAGTAAGTTCATGTGATTAGCCCCAATTGCTAGTAAGTTCATGTGATTAGCCCTAATTGCTAATAATAACATATGGTATAGCCCCAATCGCCTATAATAGAGGCGATTAGGATTCCTAATTGCTAGTTGACCAACCTAAATGCTAGTTGACTTTTCCTAATCGCGTGTACTGCTGCTGTAAGTGTAAATTAGCATTCCGAGACCCGATTTAACATGTAGTAACATGCTAGGAACCCCGTAACATGTCTAATAACTTGGTAACATATAATTGGATGTATTCCGGTGATACGTGAACTATGTGCTATAACTTGTTGTTAAGTGTACTTGCGTTATTGTACGTTTTGGAGCGTAAACATAACACGGGAAGTCTCGGGTCACCAATGGGATGTCGAGTCTTGTACTTTGGGTCGGTTAAACAGTCACGGTGTTTTCAAACAAACTTGGTTATGGTCTGGACATCTAGGGACTAATTAACCTGCGGGTTATTAGTCTAAGTACTTGTAACTGTCGTATGTTAGGTCGCCGCTTTACGGGGCTAGCATAGCAGCTGAGTTTACTCGGGTTAAGGAGTAAAGGAACTTAAGGTGAGTTTACGGCCCCTCTTTTAAACTGGTTTTATACTTTCGGGGGAGAAAACATGTGTTAAAACAACTATTTGGTAACTTCTGTCATACTATGGGTTCTAACGTATACTACACGATCTTTGGAAGTCCCGGGGGGAACCATGAATGTGCGGGTTTGCACAACGGGGAAATGTGAATAGCGCTATTGGGAGTGACCAACCCCGCTCGTCGACTTGGAGGGTCGGCGGGTGCATATTGTCTCAAACTGGAACAACAGGAACAACAGGAACATACATCGGGCATACTTTTGGTATTCGAGTTAGTAATGGTTTTCCAATCGTGGTAGTAACAAAACGTACGCCTAGCTAGCGTATACTGGTTTCCTATTTGTTATAGTATGGACAGGTGGACTTGGTACTTGAACTGCAAACCTGTAAACTCACCAGCATTTTTGTGCTGACGTAAACTTTTACATGTTTTCTCAGGTCGCTAAGGTAGCACAATGGAACTAGGGCGCACGCGTCTGCACGGCGTCTAGATAGAGTTGCATGATTTCATAAACATTGAACTTTGGTTATTTATGTTGAACTTATTTTGAATAAGCTTCCGCTGTAAACGGGATTTTAAAACTATGTTTTGGTATTGCATTAATTACATTTAGACTTGTTTATTGTGATCGTTGGTTTGGATCCTGGTTTGTCATGCGCCTCGCGGTAAAACTCCGCAAGTGGATTTTGAGGGTGTGACAGATTGGTATCAGAGCCAATGGTTATAGTGA
The DNA here is from genome assembly GCA_030844895.1 of Ambrosia x helenae. NCBI lineage: Eukaryota > Viridiplantae > Streptophyta > Magnoliopsida > Asterales > Asteraceae > Ambrosia > Ambrosia x helenae. The sequence continues at coordinate 44,850 of JAUTDX010001333.1, read as the reverse complement.
ACTAGGACTGCATGTAGAGTCTAGTCTATAGCCGAGTCGCACACACTAGACGATCACATGGTACTAAACGTTATAGTGGGTTACGTATGGTCTTGTCGGGGTGTCTCTAAATCGTTGGTCTTTCTACGTTACATCATCCGTTCTATCTTAGATTGGGTTACTTGTTTTCTAGGCAGTGTGGTCTATTGGGGTAACTCGTGTGCTCTTGAGATTTGTCCAAGGCTCGGACATCTCCCTTTTACACTCCAATAGAAACACTTGTCATGAACTACCGTAGTATTACGGTGTATAGCTAAGAGTCTATGTTCGGTGATTTGAACTTTGAACTAGGAGAACACTTGGAGGACCATGTAGAGCGTTTTATCATTTTGGGTGCACACAAAATCATAAAACGAAATGCATGGAAGCACTAGTGAGCTCTGGGTTTGAGGGGATAGTCCTGGATTGGATCTAGCTTTGATCTTGTGAACATTAGTGGTTATCTTTAACTGCGAAACTAAATTTTCTCGTTCTTTCTGCCAGAATCATGTCTGGAGTGCGTGGAGGACGAGGAGGTGGTCGCAATGGTGGACGCGGTGGTGGTCGCGGTGGTGCTGGTGGTCGTGGTGGAGGTATTAACCTGTCACAGGCTGATCTGAACAACTTGCTCCAGGCTGCCTTTCAGTTAGGGCACAACGGTGGTGGTAAGTTGTTTTATCTGTTTTCTTTGCCTCATTAGTGAACCTTGTGTACGTTATTCGTGGTTTCTCATACGTTTCATTTCAGGTGGTCCTGTTGACCCACCCCCACCCATGTGCACCTACAAGATGTTCCGGGACTGCAAACCCCAGGAATTCTCTGGCACCGAGGGTGCGGTCAGTTTGCTTAGGTGGTTGGAGAAAGTGGAGTCGGTATTTCTAATGTGTAATTGTCTCCCAGAAGATCGGGTGAAGTATTCGGCTGCGTTATTCCAGGACGTGGCATTGACTTGGTGGAATGGTATCACCCAGAACATGGGGATTGGGGAGGCATATGCTATGCCATGGGAGAACTTTGTGCAGTTGCTGAAGCGGGAGTATTGCCCGAGGGAAGAGGTACAGAAGCTGGAGCATGAGGTGTGGAACCTCAAGATGACTGGGTCGGAAATCGAGAAGTATACTGTGAGGAGAAATGAGTTGGCGGTGCTGTGTCCCGATTTGCACGTGCCAGAGTATCGTAAGATTGAACATTATGTCTCAGGGTTAGTGCCGGAAATTGCAGGGTTAGTGGCTGCTGGGAATCATCCTACTTATGCGGAGGTAGTTCGATCGGCACATAGGATGACTAACTTAAAGGTGAATGAGGGGATTTTGCCTGCGAAAGGTTCAACTGTTAAGGCTCCAGAGAACAACAAGCGCAAGTGGGAAAATGACGGGAAAGGATCTGGGTCTGCACAGCAGGGTAAAAGGTTTGATAATGGGGGTTCATCGTCTTCGGGTAATAAGCAGGGTGGTTATGCGGGAAAACTGCCCAAATGCAACAAGTGTGGACGCCATCACCAAGGGAACTGCGACAATAACCGTTGTCACCGCTGCCAGCGAACAGGCCACTATGCTAAAGATTGTCGGGTTACACTTCCATCGACTCAGGCTCCGACAAATAATTCAACACCGACTACTCAAGGGACCACAGGGAAACAAGGGTGCTACAACTGCGGTGACACTGGGCATTACAAGAAGGATTGCCCAAAACTGAAACAGGGTGGAAACAACGGGAATGGTAACAACGGGGGCGGCGGCAGAAATGCACGTGCCTTCGTCATGGGAGCTGCTGAGGCTAGGCAGGACCCTGATACAGTCACCGGTACGTTTCTTCTCAATAATCATTCTGTTAGCGTGTTATTTGATTCTGGTGCCGACAAGAGTTTTGTATCCATGGGTGTTAGTCGACTGCTAGATGTAGTATCTGTACCATTAGAGACCAAGTATATTATTGAGTTGGCTGACGGTAAAACAATTGAAGCTACTAGTGTTCTTCGGAAGTGTCAGTTAGAGTTGTCGGGTTTATCGTTCCCCATCGACCTTATGCCGGTACCTTTGGGTAGTTTTGACGTTGTGGTAGGAATGGATTGGTTATCTTTGTATCGCGCGGAGATCGTCTGTTACGATAAGGTTATTCGGATTCCTCTCCCTGATGGAGAATTTCTTTCTGTGTACGGTATCAAGGGTGGTGTTTCGCTAAACATCATCTCTAGTATGAAAGCCCTTAAGTGTCTTCGAAAGGGTTATCCAGCCGTTTTGGCACTCTTATCTGTTTCCACTAGTGATGAGAAGAAGATTGACGACATTCCGGTGGTACGCGAGTTTTCTGATGTTTTTCCCGATGATTTATCTGGTCTTCCTCCTCATCGTCAAGTCGAGTTCGGTATTGATCTTGTACCAGGGGCTGCTCCTATTGCTCGGGCCCCCTATCGTCTTGCACCTCCCGAGATGCAGGAATTGTCTAGCCAGTTACAGGAACTCTTGGACAAGGGTTTCATCCGGCCAAGTTCTTCCCCTTGGGGAGCCCCGATTTTATTTGTTAAGAAGAAGGATGGGAGTTTCCGATTGTGTGTAGACTACAGAGAGCTGAACAAGTTGACCATCAAGAACCGTTATCCTCTTCCACGTATCGATGATCTATTCGACCAGCTTCAGGGTTCTAGTTATTATTCCAAGATCGACTTGAGGTCTGGTTATCACCAGCTGCGCGTCAGGGAGGCTGACGTTGCAAAGACTGCTTTTCGAACACGTTATGGCCATTTCGAATTCTTGGTCATGCCTTTCGGTCTCACGAACGCACCGGCGGTTTTCATGGACTTGATGAACCGCGTCTGTAAACCGTATCTGGACAAGTTTGTCATTGTGTTTATTGATGACATTCTGATCTACTCCAAGAACGAGACCGAACACGGGGAACATCTGCGGTTAGTTTTGGAGCTCTTGCGACGAGAACAACTTTACGCCAAGTTCTCAAAGTGTGACTTTTGGTTACGCGAAGTTCAATTCCTAGGACATGTGGTTAATGAACTAGGAATTCATGTCGATCCAGCAAAAATCGAAGCGATCAAGGACTGGGGAGCACCAAAGACGCCAACTGAGGTGCGGCAATTCCTAGGCCTTGCGGGCTACTATCGTCGTTTCATTCAGGGGTTCTCGAAGATTGCTCAACCCCTCACCACTCTCACTCAGAAGGATAGGAAGTTCGACTGGGGTGAATCACAAGAGTCCGCGTTTGAAGAACTGAAGTCTAAACTGTGTTCTGCTCCTATTCTGTCTTTACCTGAGGGTCCTGATGATTTTGTCGTTTACTGTGATGCTTCCATTCATGGACTCGGTTGCGTGTTGATGCAACGCGAGAAAGTGATTGCGTATGCTTCTCGTCAACTCAAAGTGCACGAGAAGAACTACACAACTCATGACTTGGAGTTGGGTGCCGTGGTATTCGCGTTGAAAATTTGGAGACATTACTTGTACGGTACCAAATGCACCATCTACACCGATCACAAGAGTCTCCAACACATTTTCGACCAACAACACTTGAACATACGGCAGCGCCGTTGGATCGAACTTTTGAACGATTATGATTGTGCTATTAAGTACCATCCTGGCAAGGCGAATGTTGTAGCAGACGCCTTGAGCAGGAAGGAATCTTCTAAACCTCGTCGCGTTCGGGCGTTGCAGCTCACTATCCATTCGTCGTTACCTGATCAACTCCGTTCTGCCCAATTGGAAGCTTTGAAGGAGAAAACCTTAAAGCTGAAACTATGCACGGTGCCGACAAGCACCTAGAGCGAAGGCCTGATGGCCTGCACTACTTCGCAGAACGCATATGGGTTCCTTTGTTCGGGGGACTACGGGAGCTTGTCCTTGATGAGGCTCATAAGTCCCGGTATTCTATTCATCCTGGTTCGGATAAGATGTACCAAGACCTAAAGGTGCTTTACTGGTGGCCAAACATGAGGTCGGACATAGCCTCATACGTGAGCAAATGCTTGACCTGTGCTAAGGTCAAGGTGGAATACCAGAAACCGTCGGGTCTCCTGCAACAACCTGAAATTCCGGAATGGAAATGGGAACGGATTACTATGGATTTTGTCACACAACTCCTAAGTCACCAAGCGGGAACGACAAGATATGGGTGATCGTCGATCGGTTGACGAAATCAGCTCATTTTCTTGCTATTAAGGAGACCGACACCATGGATCGTTTGGCTCGTCTTTACTTGAAAGAAGTTGTTTCTAAGCACGGGGTACCAGTTTCTATTATCTCAGATCGTGACTCCCATTTTACTTCTCATTCTGGAAGTCTTTGCACAAGGCTTTGGGTACCCAACTAGACATGAGTACGGCTTATCACCCACAGACTGACGGTCAGAGTGAGCGTACTATTCAAACTTTAGAAGACATGCTGCGGGCATGTGTGATCGATTTTGGCAAGGGTTGGGAAGCTCATCTGCCGTTGGTAGAATTCTCGTACAACAACAGTTATCACACGAGTATCAAGGCTGCTCCGTTCGAAGCACTGTACGGACGGAAATGCCGTTCTCCTCTTTGTTGGGCGGAAGTGGGTGAGAGTCAACTCACTGGCCTGAACTAGTGTACGAAACTTCGGAAAAGATCGTACAGATTCGTAATCGGTTGGCGGCGGCACGGGACCGGCAAAAGAGTTATGCTGATCAGCGTCGCAAACCACTGGAGTTCCAAGTCAATGACAAGGTACTTCTAAAAGTCTCACCGTGGAAGGGCGTCATACGCTTTGGGAAGCGTGGCAAACTCAATCCGCGATATGTCGGCCCATTTACGATCCTGGAACGGATTGGGCCGGTGGCATATCGACTTGATCTACCGACGGAGCTCGGTAACGTACATAACGTCTTTCACGTGTCAAACTTGAAGAAGTGTCTGGCTGACGAGTCTCTCATCGTTCCACTGGAAGAGATCAAGGTTGATGATCGTCTTCGGATTGTGGAAGAACCTGTAGAGATCCTTGATTACAAGATTCGTAGCCTACGTCACAGCAAGATCCGTATCGTTAAGGTTCGGTGGAACTCGAACCGGGGACCGGAATATACGTGGGAACGAGAGGATCAGATGAAGTCTAAGTATCCTCATCTCTTTCCTAAGGAAGCGTTCGAGTCGAGGCATGTCTCTTCGGCAGCTGAATGAATCTCGGGTCGAGATTCCTTTTAACGTGGGGATGATGTGACAATTCGGGTAAATCTCTCTCTTTTGGTTTTCTACCTTTTGCTTGTTTCCTTCGTTATTTCTTTTGTTCTTTCTGTACTTGTACAAATTTTCGGGACGAAAATTCTTTTAACGTGGGGATGATGTGACACCTGGCAAATTCTGGTTAACAACGTTGTCTAGATGAAAGTCTACCTTAGCGAGTCACGCGTACATTGTACTTAACTGGGTTAGTTAAGTCGGGTTATGGTTCGGGAACTATTGGTTAGTCTAGAAGATCATTGGATGTTGGTCTAGAGGTTCATTAGATGTCGGTCCTTAACCAAGTGTACAAACGGTGACGATTTGTAGGATCGTCAGGGCATACGGAACGTACGAGTCTCGAGTCCCGGGAATTGGTGAACGAGTGTGAATATGTGTATTTACAAGTGTTATGTGTTTACAATCATTATGTGACTTGTCGGTATGTGAATATGTGTTAACATATGTTAAAACGGGGTTTAACGCGCAAAACACACGAAACTAGCCCCTATGGGCGATTAGGGGGCTAAATGCATGACTGTTCATGCAATTAGGCAAAATGCATGACTGTTCATGCGATTGGGGGCCAATTGCATGACTGTTCATGCGATTAGGCCCAAATGTGTTACTGTTCATGCGATTAGGATTCCTAATCGCGTGTAAAGCTGCACAATCGCATGGAACGGGCTGGACGACTAGAAACGCCTATAAATACCATACTTAACCTCCTAAACTCAATTAGACAAACCCTAGTCGTCCCATAACCGCCCCAAACACTTAAACAACCTCTGGAAGGCGATTTTGATCAAAAACACAAGGTTTCAAGGTCTAACCATCATCCTTTTACAATTCCAAGGTTTGATTCTCATCCATAACACTTTGTAAACGTTTTTAATAAATCCCTAATGGTCCAGACCTGTTCATAAACGAAAAAGCTTTCTGAAAATCGTCAATAAGGGTTGTTAATCGGATTATAACTAATAAACATGCGTTATGGGTATGTATGATTAGAAAGATAGGATTTTTATGAATCTTGATGATGTTTTGATGTGTTATCATGCTAGGTCAGAATTAATATTGTTAGTATGATGATAGAAATCTCAGTAATTGGACAATAGGGTTATGATTACATGCGTTAATTGAATGTTGCATGCTATGTGTATATGTTTGGATTGCTTTGGTTGCATGTAGGACTGATTATACGAGGTTGAACGAAGGGTTTTGGGTTAAACATGTTTAGGATAGTGTTTGGGATGATATTGGGTAGTTACACACGTTCTGGATCTGATTTGGAGTGTTAAACGCGCGAAAAACCGGAACAGCATGGTTACAGGCGAGTAGCAATGCTAATCGCTATAACTCATGCGATTGGGGTGCTAATCGCCAATAATATCATGTGATTAGCCCCAATCGCCTATAACTTCATGTGATTAGCCCCAATTGCTAGTAAGTTCATGTGATTAGCCCCAATTGCTAGTAAGTTCATGTGATTAGCCCTAATTGCTAATAATAACATATGGTATAGCCCCAATCGCCTATAATAGAGGCGATTAGGATTCCTAATTGCTAGTTGACCAACCTAAATGCTAGTTGACTTTTCCTAATCGCGTGTACTGCTGCTGTAAGTGTAAATTAGCATTCCGAGACCCGATTTAACATGTAGTAACATGCTAGGAACCCCGTAACATGTCTAATAACTTGGTAACATATAATTGGATGTATTCCGGTGATACGTGAACTATGTGCTATAACTTGTTGTGTGTTAACGTATGTTAAGTGTACTTGCGTTATTGTACGTTTTGGAGCGTAAACATAACACGGGAAGTCTCGGGTCACCAATGGGATGTCGAGTCTTGTACTTTGGGTCGGTTAAACAGTCACGGTGTTTTCAAACAAACTTGGTTATGGTCTGGACATCTAGGGACTAATTAACCTGCGGGTTATTAGTCTAAGTACTTGTAACTGTCGTATGTTAGGTCGCCGCTTTACGGGGCTAGCATAGCAGCTGAGTTTACTCGGGTTAAGGAGTAAAGGAACTTAAGGTGAGTTTACGGCCCTCTTTTAAACTGGTTTTATACTTTCGGGGGAGAAAACATGTGTTAAAACAACTATTTGGTAACTTCTGTCATACTATGGGTTCTAACGTATACTACACGATCTTTGGAAGTCCCGGGGGGAACCATGAATGTGCGGGTTTGCACAACGGGGAAATGTGAATAGCGCTATTGGGAGTGACCAACCCCGCTCGTCGACTTGGAGGGTCGGCGGGTGCATATTGTCTCAAACTGGAACAACAGGAACAACAGGAACATACATCGGGCATACTTTTGGTATTCGAGTTAGTAATGGTTTTCCAATCGTGGTAGTAACAAAACGTACGCCTAGCTAGCGTATACTGGTTTTCTATTTGTTATAGTATGGACAGGTGGACTTGGTACTTGAACTGCAAACTGTAAACTCACCAGCATTTTTGTGCTGACGTAAACTTTTACATGTTTTCTCAGGTCGCTAAGGTAGCACAATGGAACTAGGGCGCACGCGTCTGCACGGCGTCTAAATAGAGTTGCATGATTTCATAAACATTGAACTTTGGTTATTTATGTTGAACTTATTTTGAATAAGCTTCCGCTGTAAACGGGATTTTAAAACTATGTTTTGGTATTGCATTAATTACATTTAGACTTGTTTATTGTGATCGTTGGTTTGGATCCTGGTTTGTCATGCGCCTCGCGGTAAAACTCCGCAAGTGGATTTTGAGGGTGTGACAATATACATGCGTTCTATTAATGGGAATGTTGATATAAAGTGGCTTAGAAATAAAATGAAAATAAAGCCTCAAAAATGATTACAATTGAAAAAAAGTCTTTTGTGATGGAATCAGGTGTTTGATTGACCGAGTTCTAATTGAGGGATGTTGAAAATCACTCAAAGGGGTTTGACACATGATTTGGATTGACGTGTTCATTCTCTGTTTTTTAATTTACATGTTTTTCACGTAAATCCATTTGCAACGTCCCTTTGGATTTTACTTTTATTTGATGCTTAAGCCTTTTTTAACCTTATAAAAGGTTCGCGGCATTTCAAAATCTCCGAAAATCATGTCACACATCTAAATGAAGCCATTAAGGCGATATACATGCGTTCTATTTAATGGGAATGTTGATATATACGTGGCTTAGAAATAAAATGAAAATAAACCCTCCAAAATGATTACATAGTAAAGAATGTCTTTTGTGGTGGAATCGGGTGATTGATTGACCAATTCTTATCTGAGGGATGGTTAAAATCACTCGAAGGGGATTTACACATGATTTGGATTAACGTGGTTATTCTCTGTTTTTTAATTTACTTGTTTTTCACGTAAATCCACTTTCAACGTACCCTTGGATTTTCCTTTTATTTGAGGGTTAGACCTTTTTAACTTCTTAACGTGGGTGGCGACATTTCAAAATTATCGAAAATCTATTCACACATCTAAATGAAGCCATTAAGGGGATATACATGCGTTCTATTTAATGGAATGTTGATATATATACATGCTTAGAAATAAAATGAAAATAAAGCTTCGAAAATGTTTACAATTGAAAAAAAAGTCTTTTGTGATGGAATCGGGTGTTTGACTGACCGAGTTCTTATCTGAGGGATGGTGAAAATCACTCGATTGGGTTTTACTCACGATTTGGATTGACGTGGTCATTCTCTATTTTGTAATTACATGTTTTTCAAATAAATCCATTTGCAACGTCCCCATGGATTTTACTTTTATTTGAGGCTTAAGCCTTTTTAACCTCTTAAAGAGGGTCGCGGCATTTCAAAATCACCGAAAATCATTTCACATATCTAAATGAAGCCATTAAGGCGATATACATGCGTTCTATTTAATGGGAATGTTGTATAAACGTGGCTTAGAAATAAAAATAAAAATAAAGCCTCAAAAATGATTACAATTGAAAAAAAGTCTTTTGTAATGGAATCAGGTGTTTGATTGATTGATTTCTTAATTGAGGGATGTTGAAAATCACTCGAAGAGGTTTGACACATGATTTGGATTGACGTGGTCATTCTCTGTTTTTTAATTTACATGTTTTTCACGTAAATCCATTTGCGACGTCCCCTTGGATTTTACTTTTATTTGAGGCTTAAACCTTTTTTAACCTCTTAAAGAGGGTTGCGGCATTTCAAAATCACCGAAAATCATTTCACACATCTAAAAGAAGCCATTAAGGCGATACATGCGTTCTATTTAATGGGAATGTTGATATATACGTGGCTTAGATATAAAAATGAAAATAAAGCCTCGAAAATGATTACATAGTAAAGAATGTCTTTTGTAGTGGAATTGGGTGTTTGATTGACCGACTTCTTATCTGAGGGATGGTGAAAATCACTCGAAGGGGTGTGACACATGATTTGGATTGACGGGGTCATTCTCTGATTTGTAATTTACATGTTTTTCACGTAAATCCATTTGCAACATCCCCTTGGATTTTACTTTTATTTGAGGCTTAAACCATTTTTAACCTCTTAAAAAGGGTCGCGGCATTTCAAAATCACCGAAAATCATTTCACACATCTAAATGAAGCCATTAAGGCGATATACATGCGTTCTATTTAATGGGAATGTTGATATATACGTGGCTTAGAAATAAAATGAAAATAAAGCCTCGAAAATGATTACAATTTAAAGAATGTCTTTTATGGTGGAATCGGGTTATTGATTGACCAACTTCTTATCTGAGGGATGGTTAAAATCACTCGAAGGGGATATACACATGATTTGGATTGACGTGGTTATTCTCTGTTTTTAATTTACTTGTTTTTCACGTAAATCCACTTTCAACGTACCCTTGGATTTTCCTTTTATTTGAGGCTTAGACCTTTTTAACTTCCTAAGGGGATATACATGCGTTCTATTTAATGGGAATGTTGATATATACATGCTTAGAAATAAAATGAAAATAAAGCTTCGAAAATGTTTAAAGAATGTCTTTTATGGTGGAATCGGGTGTTTGATTGACCGAGTTCTTATCCGAGGGATGGTGAAAATCACTCAATGGGGTTAGACACACGATTTGGATTGACGTGGTCATTCTCTGTTTTGTAATTACATGTTTTTCAAATAAATCCATTTGCAACGTCCCCATGGATTTTATTTTATTTGAGGCTTAAGCCTTTTTTAACCTCTTAAAGAGGGTCGCGGCATTTCAAAATCACCGAAAATCATTTCACATATCTAAATGAAGCCATTAAGGCGATATACATGCGTTATATTTAATGGGAATATTGATATAAACGTGGCCTAGAAATAAAAATGAAAATAAAGCCTAAAAAATGATTACAATTGAAAAAAGTCTTTTGTAATGGAATCAGGTGTTTGATTGATCGAGTTCTTAATTGAGGGATATTGAAAACCACTCGAAGGGGTTTGACATATGATTTTGATTGACGTGGTCATTCTCTGTTTTTTAATTTACATGTTTTTCACATAAATCCATTTGCAACGTCCCCTTGGATTTTACTTTTATTTGAGGCTTAAACCTTTTTTAATCTTAAAAGGGTCGCGGCATTTCAAAATCACCGAAAATCATTTCACACATCTACATGAAGCCATTAAGGCGATATACAAGCGTTCTATTTAATGGGAATGTTGATATATACGGGGCTTAGAAATAAAATGTAAATAAAGCCTCGAAAATGATTACAATTTAAAGAATGTCTTTTATGGTGGAATCGGGTGTTTGATCGACGAACTTCTTATCTAAGGGATGGTTAAAATCACTCGAAGGGGATTTACACATGATTTGGATTGACGTGGTCATTCTCGGTTTTTTAATATACTTGTTTTCTCGTAAATCCACTTTCAACGTCCCATGGATTTTACTTTTATTTGAGGCTTAAGCCTTTTTTAACCTCTTAAAGAGGGTCGCAGCATTTCAAAATCACCGAAAATCATTTCACACATCTAAATGAAGCCATTAAGGCGATATACATGCGTTCTATTTAATTGGAATGTTGATATAAACGTGGCTTAGAAATAAAAATGAAAATAAAGCCTCAAAAATGATTACAATTGAAAAAAGTCTTTTGTGATGGAATCAGGTGTTTGATTGACCGAGTTCTTAATTGAGGGATGTTGAAAATCACTCGAAGGGGTTTGACACATGATTTGGATTGACGTGGTCATCCTTTGTTTTTTAATTTAAATGTTTTTTCACGTAGATCCATTTGGAACGTCCCTTGGATTTTACTTTTATTTGATGCTTAAGCCTTTTTAACCTCTTAACGAGTTTCGCGGCAATTCAAAATCACCGAAAATCATTTCACACATCTAAATGAAGCCATTAAGGCGATATACATGCGTTCTATTTAATGGGAATGTTGATATATACATGGCTTAGAAATAAAATGAAAATAAAGCCTCGAAAATGATTAGAATTTAAAGAATGTCTTTTATGGTGGAATCGGGTGATGATTGACCAACTTCTTATCTGAGGGATGGTTAAAATCACTCGAAGGGGATTTACACATGATTTGGATTGACGTGGTTATTCTCTATTTTTTAATTTACTTGTTTTTCACGTAAATCCACTTTCAACGTACCCTTGGATTTTCCTTTTATTTGAGGCTTAGACCTTTTTAACTTCTTAACGTGGGTGGCGGCATTTCAAAATCACAGAAAATCATTTCACACATCTAAATGAAGCCATTAAGAGGATATACATGCGTTCTATTTAATGGGAATGTTGATATATACATGCTTAGAAATAAAATGAAAATAAAGCCTCGAAAATGATTACAATTTAAAGAATGTCTTTTATGGTGGAATCGGGTTATTGATTGACTAACTTCTTATCTGAGGGATGGTTAAAATCACTCGAAGGGGATTTACACATGATTTGGATTGACGTGGTTATTCTCTGTTTTTTAATTTACTTGTTTTTCACGTAAATCCACTTTTAACGTACCCTTGGATTTTCCTTTTATTTGAGGCTTAGACCTTTTTAACTTCCTAAGGGGATATACATGCGTTCTATTTAATGGGAATGTTGATATATACATGCTTAGAAATAAAATGAAAATAAAGCTCGAAAATGTTTACAATTGAAAAAAAGTCTTTTGTGATGGAATCGGGTGTTTTATTGACCGAGTTCTTATCCGAGGGATGGTGAAAATCACTCAATAGGGTTAGACACACGATTTGGATTGACGTGGTCATTCTCTGTTTTGTAATTACATGTTTTTCAAATAAATCCATTTGCAACGTCCCCATGGATTTTATTTTATTTGAGGCTTAAGCCTTTTTTTAACCTCTTAAAGAGGGTCGCGGCATTTCAAAATCACCGAAAATCATTTCACATATCTAAATGAAGCCATTAAGGCGATATACATGCGTTATATTTAATGGGAATATTGATATAAACGTGGCTTAGAAATAAAAATGAAAATAAAGCCTCAAAAATGATTACAATTGAAAAAAGTCTTTTGTAATGGAATCAGGTGTTTGATTGATCGAGTTCTTAATTGAGGGATATTGAAAATCACTCGAAGGGGTTTGACACATAATTTTGATTGACGTGGTCATTCTCTGTTTTTTAATTTACATGTTTTTCACGTAAATCCATTTGCAACGTCCCCTTGGATTTTACTTTTATTTGAGGCTTAAACCTTTTTTTAATCTTAAAAAGGGTCGCGGCATTTCAAAATCACCGAAAATCATTTCACACATCTACATGAAGCCATTAAGGCGATATACAAGCGTTCTATTTAATGGGAATGTTGATATATACGGTGCTTAGAAATAAAATGTAAATAAAGCCTCGAAAATGATTACAATTTAAAGAATGTCTTTTATGGTGGAATCGGGTGTTTGATTGACGAACTTCTTATCTAAGGGATGGTTAAAATCACTCGAAGGGGATTTACACATGATTTGGATTGACGTGGTCATTCTCGGTTTTTTAATATACTTGTTTTTCTCGTAAATCCACTTTCAACGTCCCATGGATTTTACTTTTATTTGAGGCTTAAGCCTTTTTTAACCTCTTAAAGAGGGTCGCAGCATTTCAAAATCACCGAAAATCATTTCACACATCTAAATGAAGCCATTAAGGCGATATACATGCGTTCTATTTAATTGGAATGTTGATATAAACGTGGCTTAGAAATAAAAATGAAAATAAAGCCTCAAAAATGATTACAATTGAAAAAAAGTCTTTTGTGATGGAATCAGGTGTTTGATTGACCGAGTTCTTAATTGAGGGATGTTGAAAATCACTCGAAGGGTTTTGACACATGATTTGGATTGACGTGGTCATTCTTTGTTTTTTAATTTAAATGTTTTTTTCACGTAAATCCATTTGTAACGTCCCCTTGGATTTTACTTTTATTTGATGCTTAAGCCTTTTTAACCTCTTAACGAGTTTCGCGGCAATTCAAAATCACCGAAAATCATTTCACACATCTAAATGAAGCCATTAAGGCGATATACATGCGTTCTATTTAATGGGAATGTTGATAAATACATGGCTTAGAAATAAAATGAAAATAAAGCCTCGAAAATGATTAGAATTTAAAGAATGTCTTTTATGGTGGAATCGGGTGATTGATTGACCAACTTCTTATCTGAGGGATGGTTAAAATCACTCGAAGGGGATTTACACATGATTTGGATTGACGTGGTTATTCTCTATTTTTAATTTACTTGTTTTTCACGTAAATCCACTTTCAACGTACCCTTGGATTTTCCTTTTATTTGAGGCTTAGACCTTTTTAACTTCTTAACTTGGGTGGCGGCATTTCAAAATCACAGAAAATCATTTCACACATCTAAATGAAGCCATTAAGAGGATATACATGCGTTCTATTTAATGGGAATGTTGATATATACATGCTTAGAAATAAAATGAAAATAAAGCTTCGAAAATGTTTACAATTGAAAAAAAGTCTTTTGTGATGGAATCGGTGTTTGATTGACCTAGTTCTTATCCGAGGTATGGTGAAAATCACTCAATGGGGTTTGACACACGATTTGGATTGACGTGGTCATTCTCTGTTTTGTAATTACATGTTTTTCAAATAAATCCATTTGCAACGTCCCCATGGATTTTACTTTTATTTGAGGCTTAAGCCTTTTTAACCTCTTAAAGAGGGTCGTGGCATTTCAAAATCACCGAAAATCATTTCACATATCTAAATGAAGCCATTAAGGCGATATATACATGCGTTCTATTTAATGGGAATGTTTATATAAACGTGGCTTAGAAATAAAAATGAAAATAAACCCTCAAAAACGATTACAATTGAAAAAAAGTCTTTTGTGATGGAATCAGGTGTTTGATTGACCGAGTTCTTAATTGAGGGATGTTGAAAATCACTCGAAGGGGTTTGACACATGATTTGGATTGATGTGGTCATTTTCTGTTTTTTAATTTACATGTTTTTCACGTAAATCCATTTGCAACGTCCCCTTGGATTTTACTTTTATTTGAGGCTTAAACCTTTTTTAACCTCTTAAAGAGGGTCTTGACATTTCAAAATCACCGAAAATCATTTCACACATCTAAAAGAAGCCAATAAGGCGATATACATGCGTTCTATTTAATGGGAATGTTGATGATATCTACGTGGCTTAGAAATAAATGAAAATAAAACCTCGAAAAATGATTACATAGTAAAGAATGTCTATTGTAGTGGAATTGGGTGTTTGATTGACCGACTTCTTATCTGAGGGATGGTGAAAATCACTCGAAGAGGTTTGACACATGATTTGGATTGACGGGGTCATTCTCTGATTTGTAATTTACATGTTTTTCACGTAAATCCATTTGCAACGTCCCCTTGGATTTTACTTTTATTTGAGGCTTAAACCTTTTTTAACCTCTTAAAAGGGCCGCCATTTCAAAACTCACCGAAAATCATTTCACACATCTAAATGAAGCCATTAAGGCGATATACATGCGTTCTATTTAATGGAAATGTTGATATATACGTGGCTTAGAAATAAAAATGAAAATAAAGCCTCAAAAATGATTACAATTGAAAGAATGTCTTTTATGGTGGAATCGGGTGATTGATTGACCAACTTCTTATCTGAGGGATGGTTAAAATCACTCGAAGGGGATTACACATGATTTGGATTGACGTGGTTATTCTCTATTTTGTAATTTACTTGTTTATCACGTAAATCCACTTTCAAACGTACCGTTGGATTTTCCTTTTATTTGAGGCTTAGACCTTTTTAACTTCGTAACGTGGGTGGCGGCATTTCAAAATCACTGAAAATCATTTCACACATCTAAATGAAGCCATTAAGGGGATATACATGCGTTCTATTTAATGGGAATGTTGATATATACATGCTTAGAAATAAAATGAAAATAAAGCTTCGAAAATGTTACAATTGAAAAAAAGTCTGTTGTGATGGAATCGGATGTTTGATTGACCGAGTTCTTATCCGAGGGATGGTGAAAATCACTCGATGGGGTTTGACACACGATTTGGATTGACGTGGTCATTCGCTGTTTTGTAATTACATGTTTTTCAAATAAATCCATTTGCAACGTCCCCATGGATTTTACTTTTATTTGAGGCTTAAGCCTTTTTTAACCTCTTAAAGAGGGTCGCGACATTTCAAAATCACCGAAAATCATTTCACATATCTAAATGAAGCCAATAAGGCGATATACATGCGTTCTATTTAATGGGAATGTTGATATAAACGTGGCTTAGAAATAAAAATGAAAATAAAGCCTCAAAAGTGATTACAATTGAAAAAAAATCTTTTGTGATGGAATCAGGTGTTTGATTGACCGAGTTCTTAATTGAGGGATGTTGAAAATCACTCGAAGGGGTTTGACACATGATTTGGATTGACGTGGTCATTCTCTGTTTTTTAATTTACATGTTTTTCACGTAAATCCATTTGCAACGTCCCCTTGGATTTTACTTTTATTTGAGGCTTAAACCTTTTTTAACCTCTTAAAGAGCGTCGCGGCATTTCAAAATCATCGAAAATCATTTCACACATCTAAAAGAAGCCATTAAGGCGATATACACGCGTTCTATTTAATGGGAATGTTGATATATACGTCGATTAGAAATAAAAATGAAAATAAAGCCTCGAAAATGATTACATAGTAAAGAATGTCTTTTGTAGTGGAATTGCGTGTTTGATTGACCTACTTCTTATCTGAGGGATGGTGAAAATCACTCGAAGGGGTTTGACACATGATTTGGATTGACGGGGTCATTCTCTGATTTGTAATTTACATGTTTTTCACGTAAATCCATTTGCAACGTCCCCTTGGATTTTACTTTTATTTGAGGCTTAAGCCTTTTTTAACCTCTTAAAAAGGGTCGCGGCATTTCAAAATCACCGAAAATCATTTCACACATCTAAATGAAGCCATTAAGGCGATATACATGCGTTCTATTTATTGGGAATGTTGATATATACGTGGCCTAGAAATAAAAATGAAAATAAAGCCTCGAAAATGATTACAAAGTAAAGAATGTCTTTTGTAGTGGAATTGGGTGTTTGATTGACCGACTTCTCTTATCTGAGGGATGGTGAAAATCACTCGAAGAGGTTTGACACATGATTTGTATTGACGGGGTCATTCTCTGATTTGTAATTTACATGTTTTTCACGTAAATCCATTTGCTACGTCCCCTTGGATTTTACTTTTATTTGAGGCTTAACCCTTTTTTTAATCTCTTAAAGAGGGTCGCGGCATTTCAAAATCACCGAAAATCATTTCACATATCTAAATGAAGCCATTAAGGCGATATACATGCGTTCTATTTAATGGGAATGTTGATATAAACGTGGCTTAGAAATAAAAAGGAAAATAAAGCCTCAAAAGTGATTACAATTGAAAAAAAGTCTTTTGTGATGGAATCAGGTGTTTGATTGACCGAGTTCTTAATTGAGGGATGTTGAAAATCACTCGAAGGGGTTTGACACATGATTTGGATTGACGTGGTCATTCTCTCTGTTTTTAATTTACATGTTTTTCACGTAAATCCATTTGCAACGTCCCCTTGGATTTTACTTTTATTTGAGGCTTAAACCTTTTTTAACCTCTTAAAGAGGGTCGCGGCATTTCAAAATCATCGATAATCATTTCACACATCTAAAAGAAGCCATTAAGGCGATATACACCGCGTTCTATTTAATGGGAATGTTGATATATACGTCGATTAGAAAAAAATGAAAATAAAGCCTCGAAAATGATTACATAGTAAAGAATGTCTTTTGTTGTGGAATTGCGTGTTTGATTGACCTACTTCTTATCTGAGGGATGGTGAAAATCACTCGAAGGGGTTTGACACATGATTTGGATTGACGGGGTCATTCTCTGATTTGTAATTTACATGTTTTTCACGTAAATCCATTTGCAACGTCCCCTTGGATTTTACTTTTATTTGAGGCTTAAGCCTTTTTAAACCTTTTAAAAAAGGGTCGCGGCATTTCAAAATCACCGAAAATCATTTCACAGATCTAAATGAAGCCATTAAAGCGATATACATGCGTTCTATTTATTGGGAATGTTGATATATACGTGGCTTAGAAATAAAAATGAAAATAAAGCCTCGAAAATGATTACAAAGTAAAGAATGTCTTTTGTAGTGGAATTGGGTGTTTGATTGACCGACTTCTTATCTGAGGGATGGTTAAAATCACTCGAAAGGGATTTACACATGATTTTGATTGACGTGGTCATTCTCTGTTTTTTAATTTACTTGTTTTCTCGTAAATCCACTTTCAACATCCCCATGGATTTTACTTTTATTTGAGGCTTAAGCCTTTTTTTAACCTCTTAAAGAGGGTCGCGACATTTCAAAATCACCGAAAATCATTTCACATATCTAAATGAAGCCATCAAGGCGATATACATGCGTTCTATTTAATGGGAATGTTAATATAAACGTGGCTTAGAAATAAAAATGAAAATAAAGCCTCAAAAATGATTACAATTGAAAAAAAGTCTTTTGTGATGGAATCAGGTGTTTGATTGACCGAGTTCTTAATTGAGGGATGTTGAAAATCACTCGAAGGGGTTTGACACATGATTTGGATTGACGGGGTCATTCTCTGATTTGTAATTTACATGTTTTTCACGTAAATCCATTTGCAACGTCCCCTTGGATTTTACTTTTATTTAAGGCTTAAACCTTTTTTAACCTATTAAAAAGGGTCGCGGCATTTCAAAATCACCGAAAATCATTTCACACATCTAAAAATGAAGCCATTAAGGCGATATACATGTGTTCTATTTAATGGGAATGTTGATATATAAGTGGCTTAGAAATAAAATGAAAATAAAGCCTCGAAAATTATTACAATTTAAATAATGTCTTTTATGGTGGAATCGGGTGTTTGATTGACGAACTTCTTATCTGAGGGATGGTTAAAATCACTCGAAGGGGATTTACACATGATTTGGATTGACGTGGTCATTCTCTGTTTTTTAATTTACTTGTTTTCTCGTAAATCCACTTTCAACGTCTCCATGGATTTTACTTTTATTTGAGGCTTAAGCCTTTTTTAACCTCTTAAAGAGGGTCGCGGCATTTCAAAATCACCGAAAATCTATCACACATCTAAATGAAGCCATTAAGGGGATATACACGTTTCTCTTTAATGGGAATGTTGATATATACATGCTTAGAAATAAAATGAAAAGAAAGCCTTAAAAATGTTTACAATTGAGAAAAAGTCTTGTGATGGAATCGGGTGTTTGATTGACCGAGTTCTTATCCGAGGGATGGTGAAAATCACTCGATGATTTGGATTGACGTGGTAATTCTCTGTTTTGTAATTACATGTTTTTCAAATAAATCCATTTGCAACGTCCCCATGGATTTTACTTTTATTTGAGGCTTAAGCCTTTTTTAACCTCTTAAAGGGGGTCGCGCTATTTTAAAATCACCGAAAATCATTTCACATATCTAAATGAAGACATTAAGGCGATCGATATAAATGCGTTCTATTTAATGGGAAGTTGATATAAACGTGCTTAGAAATAAAAATGAAAATAAAGCCTCAAAAATGATTACAATTGAAAAAAAAGTCTTTTGTGATGGAATCAGGTGTTTGATTGACCGAGTTCTTAATTGAGGGATGTTGAAAATCACTCGAAGGGTTTGACACATGATTTGGATTGACGTGGTCATTCTCTGTTTTTTAATTTACATGTTTTTCACGTAAACCATTTGCAACATCCCCTTGGATTTTACTTTTATTTGAGGCTTAAACCTTTTTTAACCTCTTAAAGAGGTTCGCGGCATTTTAAAATCACCGAAAATCATTTCACACATCTAAAAGAAGCCATTAAGGCGGCGATATACATGCGTTATATTTAATGGGAATGTTGATATATACGTGGCTTAGAAATAAAAATGAAAATAAAGCCTCGAAAATGTTTACATAGTAAAGAATGTCTTTTGTAGTGGAATTGGGTGATTGATTGACCGACTTCTTATCTGAGGGATGGTTAACATCACTCGAAAGGGATTTACACATGATTTGGATTGACGTGGTCATTCTCTGTTTTTTAATTTACTATGTTTTTCTCGAAAATCCACTTTCAACGTCCCCATGGATTTTTACTTTTATTTGAGGCTTAAAGCCTTTTTTAAACCTCTTAAAGAGGGTCGCGGCATTTCAAAATCACCGAAAATCATTTCACATATCTAAATGAAGCCATCAAGGCGATATACATGCGTTCTATTTAATGGAATGTTGATATAAACGTGGCTTAGAAATAAAAATGAAAATAAAGCCTCAAAAATGATTACAATTGAAAAAAATCTTTTGTGATGAATCAGGTGTTTGAATTGACCGAGTTCTTAATTGAGCGATGTTGAAAATCACTCGAAGGGGTTTGACACATGATTTGGATGACGTGGTCATTCTCTGTTTTTTTGTGACACCCGGCAACTTTCGGTAACTAACTTTTGAAAACTTAGTAAGTCTACCTTAGCGAGTCGCGCATACGTTGCACATAACAAGGTCGGTCGAGTCGAGTCGCACATCATTAGAGTTTTAACATACGCAAGTCTCGGGTCCCGGGAATTGGTGATCGGGCGGGAACGTGTCATTTATCATGTATTATATGTTTACAATCATTATGTGACTTGTCGGTATGTGAATATGTGCTAACATGTGTTAAAACGGGGTTTAACGCGCAAAACACACCAACATGGGGGCTATAGGCGATTAGGCTTGGTGGATAGCCTAATCGCATGACTTTGGGGCGAGTAGGAAGATGCTTATAGGCGAATAGGGCTAATCGCATGAACAGTCATGCGATTAGGCATCCTACTCGCGTATAAACCTGCACACTCGCATGATACGTGCTGGACGACCAAAAACGCCTATAAATACCACCCTTGACCTCCAAAACATCATTTGTGCAACCCTAGCCGTCCCATAACATAACCCAACACCCAAACACCCTCTGGAACTCGTTTTTGCATCAAACCCACCATTTTCAAGCTTATTCCATCATCACCTCTTGATTACAAGGTGTGTTCTTCAAACCCAAACCTTTAAATGATTATGTTTTACTCCCTAAACGTCCAGACCTGACTTATAAATGTTTTTATCTTTGAAAATCCATTTAAAACCGTTTTTAAACAAACCCACACCTTTACATGTGTTATATGTGCTATATGTGTTTAAAGATAGGATTTTTAGGATTGAATCATGGTTGTTCTTATGTTATTTTGATGTTTATTGCTGGGATAAGTTAGTATGATGATGTCCTAGGAGTTTGGATGGTTTTGGTGGTGTATTGTTGATATTTGATATTTTGACCCATTTGAAGGATTTTAGATGATTAAGGATGTTATGAGGTGTGTTGTTGATTGTGTGATGTTAGGGTTTGCTCTAGGATGATGTTAGAACAGTAGGATGCTATCGGACAACGTGATTATGTGGTTAAATCTGAATAATTGCTATTTAGGGCAAGTTCTTGCATGTTGATGTGATGTTTACATGCTAAGTTGCCATTTTGGGAAAGCGCTCGCATTCGGGACTGTTAGAATGATAAAAACTTAGGGTTTTGCTTGGAATATGTTTGTTAATGTGTTAGATGATTATTGGATGTTTTTACATGTTTCGGATCTGATTTGGAGTGTTCGGCGCGCGAAAAACCATATCAGCTGCACTATAGGCGATTAGGGATCCTAATCGCCTATGTTATAGGCGATTGGAGGCCTACTCGCCTATAAGAGAGGCCTACTCGTGTATATACAGGCGATTAGACCCTGTAATCGCCTGTTGACCAGCCCTAATCACGTGTTGACTTTCCTAATTGCTAGTTTGATTCCTAATCGCGTGTAATGCTGCTGTATGTATATTTTAACATCCCGGAACATGATTTGACGCCTAGGAACATGATAGGAACCCCGGGATTCACCCAATGACTTAGTAACACGTATTCGGACCTGTTTATGCGTTAAACGGATATTATGCTAGACTAGGTGAACTGTTGCGCGTATTAAGTGTTTAATTGCATATGTGGCATGTTGTCTTGTATTTATCTAACACGTGGAATGTCGGGTCACCAATGGGATGTCGAGTCTTGTCTTACGTAGTCTGGTTGTCGGTCAAACATGCTTTTCGGATACATAATGGTCATGGACTGGACGTAGGGACTAATGAACCCGATGGGTTATTAGTCTAACTTAACACATATCTTATGATAGGTCGCCAGTAGTTGGGGCTATCATATCTCATAAACGGTTTACTCATATCACGCATACGGATTACGCAACTTAAGGTGAGTTCACGGCCCCACATTTTACTGTTTATGTTTTCGGGGGAGAAACATGCTTAAAAACTCTTTTATGACTTATGACTTGTTAAACTCTTATGGCTCATGACTCTTTATCACGTTATACTATGGCTCACTTATCGTACTATACGGTTCATCGAAAATCCCTTGAAACCACTAACATGGGTATATGGCGGGGAAATATGGATAGCGCTATTGGGAACTGACAAACCCCACTCGACGGTTGGACCGGGCGGGTGCATATTGTCTCTAACAAAACAAGGTCTACCGGCGATGACGGTAGCCCATAGGAACTAAGGGTAACACACGGCTCAGTCAGTAATGGTTTCACCCGTATGAGTATCTCATTCTGCGCCTGGTTTGGCGTTCTCATAAGCATAGTAGTAATTGTGATGGTAACATTTTTGAAGGATCACTGTAAACGTTTAATTAAAACCTGTGAACTCACCAGCATTATATGTTGACTCTTTTAGCATGTTTTCTCAGGTCGCTAAGGTAGCAGCTGTCGGATAGGCGCACGAGGTCGCACTGGAGTCGTCTCGCGTCTAGGGGTCTCATTTGCACGTTTTGGAATCATGAACTTTTGAACTTATGTTTTACTTATGCATGACTTTTGTAAATTTTAAATGCTTCCGCACTGTTTAAATGTTGGTTTAAAACTTATGCATGGTTTGTATGACGTATGTTTTTACATTTAGACGTCGTTTATTGTGACCGTTGACTTAGATCCTGGTATGTCACACGCCTCGCGGTAGAACTCCGCAGGTGGAAATTTTGAGGGTGTGACAGATTGGTATCAGAGCCAATGTTATAGTGAACTAGGACTGCATGTAGAGTCTAGACTATAGCCGAGTCACACACACTAGACGGTCACATACATTTGAGTCGTGTCTTTTGGGCAAACATACTAACCTTGTCGGGGTGTCGGTCTCCTTACCATACAGTGTCACATTACTTATCTCATTCTTGGCTATTTTTAGCTTCACTTTATTTTCATCTCTGGGTTACAGCCGAGGGGACTTACTTATCGATCTTTTGAGTTAGTTGTATCATTCTGGGATGTGGTTATCGGGTGACTTGAAGTTCTAGCTCGAAGCACGCCTAGGGGACCATGTAGAGCGATTTGTCATTTCGGGTGCACACGAAATCACAAATCGAAATGCATGAAAATCTTGGTGGACTTTGTGTTCGGACTAACGGTCATGCTGTAACCGTATTCTGAGATCGTTGGTCACTTGTAGCTTGGTTTGTTATTGGTACTGAGTGTCTCGTCTCATGTTTTGGCAGAACATGTCTGGTCGCGCTGGTGGACGTGCAGGTGGACGCCGTGGTGGCGGAGGTGGACGCCGTGGTGGGGGTAGAGGTGGTGGTAACATTACTATGACGTATGATGAGCTCAATGAGATGATGCAGCAACAGTTGGGCGTTGCACTAGCTGCTTTTCAGGCAGCCCAGCAACTTTCATGGGTGCTGCTGCTCCTCCAGTTCAGGCAGGTGTTGCCTATAAGCGGTTTAAGGATTGTCAGCCTCTCAGCTTCCAGGGTACGGAGGGAGCTGTGGAGTTACTCAGGTGGTTGGAGAAGACGGAGTCGGTATTTGCTTTATGTGAGACTCCAGCGGTGGATTGGTGAAGTTCGCTTCGGGGACTTTTGTAGGAGCCGCCTTGACGTGGTGGAACTGCGTCACACAGACACTTGGTCTTGGGGAGGCCAACGCCATGCCTTGGGCGGATTTTGTGCGTAGGTTGAAGGATGAGTATTGCCCGCGGAGGAGATTAAGAGGTTGGAACAGGAATATGGGAATCTTAAGATGGTTGGTTCTGAGGTTGAGGAGTACACGATCAGGCACAACGAACTAGCTGTGATGTGTCCAGGTTTGTCTACACCGGAGTATAGGAGGATAGAGCAGTATCTTGCGGGTTTGGTGCCAGAGATTGCGGGACTGGTGTCTGCTAGGGATCCTACTACCATGTCAGAGGCTGTGCGGTCAGCTACTAAGATGACCAACTTGAAGATTTCTGAGGGTGTCTTGCCTCCTAGGGGCTCATCTGTGAAGGCGCCGGTTGAGAACAAGAGGAAGTGGGAGAGCGTGGATAAGGGTTCATCGGGGACTCAGCGACAACCGGCAGCGAAGAAGACTGAAGCATCTGGGTCAGCATCGGACCAGAACAGGGGGGGCTATGCTGGGAAAAGCCCTAAGTGTGGACGTTGTGGGTTTCATCACTTTGGTACTTGTGAGAGCTTTCGTTGTGAGCGTTGTCAGAAGCCGGGGCATCAGGCCAAGGATTGCAGGGTCAACCTTTCCAGGACGACTCAGACTGCTGCTATTACTACCCCTGCTCCACAGGGGAACCAGGGTTGCTTCCATTGTGGGGAAGCGGGGCATTTCAAGCGAAGCTGTCCCAAGTTGAATCAAGGGGGCACAGAGACTACAGGGAAGGATGGGGACAAGGAAGGCGGTGGCCGGTGGACTCGTGCTCATGCTTATGTGATTGGTGCTAGGGAGAACCAGGCGGACCCAGACACTGTTACCCGTACGTATTCTCTCTTATCTCTTGTTACGCTTTGGTCATACTTTCATCCGCATTGTTGTGCGTTCGTGTTTCGGGTGTTTCCCTTGTGGTTTGGTCGCTGTTTTTCATTCTTTGGGTTGATGAGGGTCCTTTGGGGATGCTACTAGGACGGTACCAGTGGGTTAGTTATACCGATCACAGTAGTCTCCAGTAGGCTTTCATCGGGGTCTCTTGTCTCATACTCACATTTGGGAAAGTGGTTTCCCGGTTGTTACTGTCACGTTTGATTCATGACCTTCACTTGTCATATCTTGGGGAACGTTATTTGGGCACAGAGGTCGACACACGTTACTGTTGAAACCGAAAGAATCTCGGGACGAGATTCCTTTCAACAGGGGATGATGTGACGACCCGGAAAATTTTTCTTCTTATTTGTTTTCTCTCCTCGACTTCGGGAAATTTTCGGGACGAAAATTCTTTCAACAGGGGGATGATGTGACACCCGCAACTTTCGGTAACTAACTTTTGAAAACTTAGTAAGTCTACCTTAGCGAGTCGCGCATACGTTGCACATAACAAGGTCGGTCGAGTCGAGTCGCACATCATTAGAGTTTTAACATACGCAAGTCTCGGGTCCCGGAATTGGTGATCGGGCGGGAACGTGTCATTTATCATGTATTATATGTTTACAATCATTATGTGACTTGTCGGTATGTGAATATGTGCTAACATGTGTTAAAACGGGGTTTAACGCGCAAAACACACCAACATGGGGGCTATAGGCGATTAGGCTTGGTGGATAGCCTAATCGCATGACTTTGGGGCGAGTAGGAAGATGCTTATAGGCGAATAGGGCTAATCGCATGAACAGTCATGCGATTAGGCATCCTACTCGCGTATAAACCTGCACACTCGCATGATACGTGCTGGACGACCAAAAACGCCTATAAATACCACCCTTGACCTCCAAAACATCATTTGTGCAACCCTAGCCGTCCCATAACATAACCCAACACCCAAACACCCTCTGGAACTCGTTTTTGCATCAAAACCACCATTTTCAAGCTTATTCCATCATCACCTCTTGATTACAAGGTGTGTTCTTCAAACCCAAACCTTTAAATGATTATGTTTTACTCCCTAAACGTCCAGACCTGACTTATAAATGTTTTTCTCTTTGAAAATCCATTTAAAACCGTTTTTAAACAAACCCACACCTTTACATGTGTTATATGTGCTATATGTGTTTAAAGATAGGATTTTTAGGATTGAATCATGGTTGTTCTTATGTTATTTTGATGTTTATTGCTGGGATAAGTTAGTATGATGATGTCCTAGGAGTTTGGATGGTTTTGGTGGTGTATTGTTGATATTTGATATTTTGACCCATTTGAAGGATTTTAGATGATTAAGGATGTTATGAGGTGTGTTGTTGATTGTGTGATGTTAGGGTTTGCTCTAGGATGATGTTAGAACAGTAGGATGCTATCGGACAACGTGATTATGTGGTTAAATCTGAATAATTGCTATTTAGGGCAAGTTCTTGCATGTTGATGTGATGTTTACATGCTAAGTTGCCATTTTGGGAAAGCGCTCGCATTCGGGACTGTTAGAATGATAAAAACTTAGGGGTTTGCTTGGAATATGTTTGTTAATGTGTTAGGATGATTATTGGATGTTTTTACATGTTTCGGATCTGATTTGGAGTGTTCGGCGCGCGAAAAACCATATCAGCTGCACTATAGGCGATTAGGGATCCTAATCGCCTATGTTATAGGCGATTGAGGCCTACTCGCCTATAAGAGAGGCCTACTCGTGTATATACAGGCGATTAGACCCTGTAATCGCCTGTTGACCAGCCCTAATCACGTGTTGACTTTTCCTAATTGCTAGTTTGATTCCTAATCGCGTGTAATGCTGCTGTATGTATATTTTAACATCCCGGAACATGATTTGACGCCTAGGAACATGATAGGAACCCCGGGATTCACCCAATGACTTAGTAACACGTATTCGGACCTGTTTATGCGTTAAACGGATATTATGCTAGACTAGGTGAACTGTTGCGCGTATTAAGTGTTTAATTGCATATGTGGCATGTTGTCTTGTATTTATCTAACACGTGGAATGTCGGGTCACCAATGGGATGTCGAGTCTTGTCTTACGTAGTCTGGTTGTCGGTCAAACATGCTTTTCGGATACATAATGGTCATGGACTGGACGTAGGGACTAATGAACCCGATGGGTTATTAGTCTAACTTAACACATATCTTATGATAGGTCGCCAGTAGTTGGGGCTATCATATCTCATAAACGGTTTACTCATATCACGCATACGGATTACGCAACTTAAGGTGAGTTCACGGCCCCACATTTTACTGTTTATGTTTTCGGGGGAGAAACATGCTTAAAACTCTTTTATGACTTATGACTTGTTAAACTCTTATGGCTCATGACTCTTTATCACGTTATACTATGGCTCACTTATCGTACTATACGGTTCATCGAAAATCCCTTGAAACCACTAACATGGGTATATGGCGGGGAAATATGGATAGCGCTATTGGGAACTGACAAACCCCACTCGACGGTTGGACCGGGCGGGTGCATATTGTCTCTAACAAAACAAGGTCTACCGGCGATGACGGTAGCCCATAGGAACTAAGGGTAACACACGGCTCAGTCAGTAATGGTTTCACCCGTATGAGTATCTCATTCTGCGCCTGGTTTGGCGTTCTCATAAGCATAGTAGTAATTGTGATGGTAACATTTTTGAAGGATCACTGTAAACGTTTAATTAAAACCTGTGAACTCACCAGCATTATATGTTGACTCTTTTAGCATGTTTTCTCAGGTCGCTAAGGTAGCAGCTGTCGGATAGGCGCACGAGGTCGCACTGGAGTCGTCTCGCGTCTAGGGTCTCATTTGCACGTTTTGGAATCATGAACTTTTGAACTTATGTTTTACTTATGCATGACTTTTGTAAATTTTAAATGCTTCCGCACTGTTTAAATGTTGGTTTAAAACTTATGCATGGTTTGTATGACGTATGTTTTTACATTTAGACGTCGTTTATTGTGACCGTTGACTTAGATCCTGGTATGTCACACGCCTCGCGGTAGAACTCCGCAGGTGGAAATTTTGAGGGTGTGACATTTTTAATTTACATGTTTTTCACGTAAATCCATTTGCAACGTCCTCTTGGATTTTACTTTTACTTGAGGCTTAAACCTTTTTTAACCTTTTAAAGAGGGTCGAGGCATTTCAAAATCACCGAAAATCATTTCACCTATCTAAATGAAGCCATTAAGGCGATATACATGCGTTCTATTTAATGGGAATGTTGATATAAATGTGGCTTAGAAATAAAAATGAAAATAAAGCCTCAAAAATGATTACAATTGAAAACAAGTCTTTTGTGATGGAATCAGGTGTTTGATTGACCGGTTCTTAATTGAGGGATGTTGAAAATCACTCGAAGGGTTTGACACATGATTTGGATTGACGTGGTCATTCTCTGTTTTTTAATTTACATGTTTTTCACGTAAACCATTTGCAACGTCCCCTTGGATTTTACTTTTATTTGAGGCTTAAACCTTTTTTAACCTCTTAAAGAGGGTCGCGGGATTTTAAAATCACCGAAAATCATTTCACACATCTAAAAGAAGCCATTTAGGCGATATACATGCGTTATATTTAATGGGAATGTTGATATATACGTGGCTTAGAAATAAAAATGAAAATAAAGCCTCGAAAATGATTACATAGTAAAGAATGTCTTTTGTAGTGGAATTGGGTGTTTGATTGACCGACTTCTTATCTGAGGGATGGTGAAAATCACTCGAAGGGGTTTGACACATGATTTGGATTAACGGGTCATTCTCTGATTTGTAATTTACATGTTTTTCACGTAAATCCATTTGCAACGTCCCTTGGAATTTACTTTTATTTAAGGCTTAAACCTTTTTTAACCTATTAAAAAGGGTCGCGGCATTTCAAAATCACCGAAAATCATTTCACCTATCTAAATGAAGCCATTAAGGCGATATACATGCGTTCTATTTAATGGGAATGTTGATATAAATGTGGCTTAGAAATAAAAATGAAAATAAAGCCTCAAAAATGATTACAATTGAAAACAAGTCTTTTGTGATGGAATCAGGTGTTTGATTGACCGAGTTCTTAATTGAGGGATGTTGAAAATCACTCGAAGGGTTTGACACATGATTTGGATTGACGTGGTCATTCTCTGTTTTTTAATTTACATGTTTTTCACGTAAATCCATTTGCAACGTCCCCTTGGATTTTACTTTTATTTGAGGCTTAAACCTTTTTTAAACCTCTTAAAGAGGGTCGCGGCGTTTCAAAATCACCGAAAATCATTTCACCTATCTAAATGAAGCCATTAAGGCGATATACATGCGTTCTATTTAATGGGAATGTTGATATAAATGTGGCTTAGAAATAAAATGAAAATAAAGCCTCAAAAATGATTACAATTGAAAACAAGTCTTTTGTGATGGAATCAGGTGTTTGATTGACCGAGTTCTTAATTGAGGGATGTTGAAAATCACTCGAAGGGTTTGACACATGATTTGGATTGACGTGGTCATTCTCTGTTTTTTAATTTACATGTTTTTCACGTAAAGCATTTGCAACGTCCCCTTGGATTTTACTTTTATTTGAGGCTTAAACCTTTTTTAACCTCTTAAAGAGGGTCGCGGGATTTCAAAATCACCGAAAATCATTTCACACATCTAAAAGAAGCCATTTAGGCGATATACATGCGTTATATTTAATGGGAATGTTGATATATACGTGGCTTAGAAATAAAAATGAAAATAAAGCCTCGAAAATGATTACATAGTAAAGAATGTCTTTTGTAGTGGAATTGGGTGTTTGATTGACCGACTTCTTATCTGAGGGATGGTGAAAATCACTCGAAGGGGTTTGACACATGATTTGGATTGACGGGGTCATTCTCTGATTTGTAATTTACATGTTTTTCACGTAAATCCATTTGCAACGTCCCCTTGGATTTTACTTTTATTTAAGGCTTAAACCTTTTTTAACCTATTAAAAAGGGTCGCGACATTTCAAAATTACCGAAAATCATTTCACCTATCTAAACGAAGCCATTAAGGCGATATACATGCGTTCTATTTAATGGGAATGTTGATATAAATGTGGCTTAGAAATAAAAATGAAAATAAAGCCTCAAAAATGATTACAATTGAAAACAAGTCTTTTGTGATGGAATTAGGTGTTTGATTGACCGAGTTCTTAATTGAGGGATGTTGAAAATCACTCGAAGGGTTTGACACATGATTTGGATTGACGTGGTCATTCTCTGTTTTTTAATTTACATGTTTTTCACGTAAATCCATTTGCAACGTCCCCTTGGATTTTACTTTTATTTGAGGCTTAAACCTTTTTTAACCTCTTAAAGAGGGTCGCGGCATTTCAAAATCACCGAAAATCATTTCACCTATCTAAATGAAGCCATTAAGGCGATATACATGCGTTTTATTTAATGGGAATGTTGATATAAATGTGGCTTAGAAATAAAAATGAAAATAAAGCCTAAAAAATGATTACAATTGAAAACAAGTCTTTTGTGATGGAATCAGGTGTTTGATTGACCGTGTTCTTAATTGAGGGATGTTGAAAATCACTCGAAGGGTTTGACACATGATTTGGATTGACGTGGTCATTCTCTGTTTTTTAATTTACATGTTTTTCACGTAAACCATTTGCAACGTCCCCTTGGATTTTACTTTTATTTGAGGCTTAAACCTTTTTTAACCTCTTAAAGAGGGTCGCGGGATTTCAAAATCACCGAAAATCATTTCACACATCTAAAAGAAGCCATTTAGGCGATATACATGCGTTATATTTAATGGGAATGTTGATATATACGTGGCTTAGAAATAAAAATGAAAATAAAGCCTCGAAAATGATTACATAGTAAAGAATGTCTTTTGTAGTGGAATTGGTGTTTGATTGACCGACTTCTTATCTGAGGGATGGTGAAAATCACTTGAAGGGGTTTGACACATGATTTGGATTGACGGGGTCATTCTCTGATTTGTAATTTACATGTTTTTCACGTAAATCCATTTGCAACGTCCCCTTGGATTTTACTTTTATTTAAGGCTTAAACCTTTTTTAACCTATTAAAAAGGGTCGCGGCATTTCAAAATCACCGAAAATCATTTCACCTATCTAAATGAAGCCATTAAGGCGATATACATGCGTTCTATTTAATGGGAATGTTGATATAAATGTGGCTTAGAAATAAAAATGAAAATAAAGCCTCAAAAATGATTACAATTGAAAACAAGTCTTTTGTGATGGAATCAGGTGTTTGATTGACCGAGTTCTTAATTGAGGGATGTTGAAAATCACTCGAAGGGTTTGACACATGATTTGGATTGACGTGGTCATTCTCTGTTTTTTAATTAACATGTTTTTCACGTAAATCCATTTGCAACGTCCCCTTGGATTTTACTTTTATTTGAGGCTTAAACCTTTTTTAACCTCTTAAAGAGGGTCGCGGCGTTTCAAAATCACCGAAAATCATTTCACACATCTAAAAGAAGTCATTAAGGCGATATACATGCGTTCTATTTAATGGGAATGTTGATATATACGTGGCTTAGAAATAAAATGAAAATAAAGCCTCGAAAATGATTACATAGTAAAGAATGTCTTTTGTAGTGGAATGGGTGTTTGATTGACCGACTTCTTATCTGAGGGATGGTGAAAATCACTCGAAGGGGTTTGACACATGATTTGGATTGACGGGGTCATTCTCTGATTTGTAATTTACATGTTTTTCACGTAAATCCATTTGCAACGTCCCCTTGGATTTTACTTTTATTTAAGGCTTAAACCTTTTTTAACCTATTAAAAAGGGTCGCGACATTTCAAAATCACCGAAAATCATTTCACACATCTAAATGAAGCCATTAAGGCGATATACATGCGTTCTATTTAATGGGAATGTTGATATATAAGTGGCTTAGAAATAAAATGAAAATAAAGCCTCGAAAATTATTATAATTTAAAGAATGTCTTTTATGGTGGAATCGGGTGTTTGATTGACGAACTTCTTATCTGAGGGATGGTTAAAATCACTCGAAGGGGATTTACACATGATTTGGATTGGCGTGGTCATTCTCTGTTTTTTAATTTACTTGTTTTCTCGTAAATCCACTTTCAACGTCTCCATGGATTTTACTTTTATTTGAGGCTTAAGCCTTTTTTAACCTCTTAAAGAGGGTCGCGGCATTTCAAAATCACCGAAAATCTATTCACACATCTAAATGAAGCCATTAAGGGGATATACACGTGTTCTCTTTAATGGGAATGTTGATATATACATGCTTAGAAATAAAATGAAAAGAAAGCCTTAAAAATGTTTACAATTGAGAAAAAGTCTTGTGATGGAATCGGGTGTTTGATTGACCGAGTTCTTATCCGAGGGATGGTGAAAATCACTCGATGGGGTTTGACACACGATTTGGATTGACGTGGTCATTCTCTGTTTTGTAATTACATGTTTTTCAAATAAATCCATTTCCAACGTCCCCATGGATTTTACTTTTATTTGAGGCTTAAGCCTCTAACCTCTTAAAGGGGGTCGCGCTATTTCAAAATCACCGAAAATCATTTCACATATCTAAATGAAGACATTAAGGCGATCGATATAAATGCGTTCTATTTAATGGGAATGTTGATATAAACGTGGCTTAGAAATAAAAATGAAAATAAAGCCTCAAAAATGATTACATTTGAAAAAAAGTCTTTTGTGATGGAATCAGGTGTTTGATTGACCGAGTTCTTAATTGAGGGATGTTGAAAATCACTCGAAGGGTTTGACACATGATTTGGATTGACGTGGTCATTCTCTGTTTTTTAATTTACATGTTTTTCACGTAAACCATTTGCAACATCCCCTTGGATTTTACTTTTATTTGAGGCTTAAACCTTTTTTAACCTCTTAAAGAGGGTCGCGGCATTTTAAAATCACCGAAAATCATTTCACACATCTAAAAGAAGTCATTAAGGCGATATACATGCGTTATATTTAATGGGAATGTTGATATATACGTGGCTTAGAAATAAAAATGAAAATAAAGCCTCGAAAATGTTCACATAGTAAAGAATGTTTTTGTAGTGGAATTGGGTGTTTGATTGACCGACTTCTTATCTGAGGGATGGTGAAAATCACTTGAAGGGGTTTGACACATGATTTGGATTGACGTGGTCATTCTCTGATTTGTAATTTACATGTTTTTCACGTAAATCCATTTGCAACGTCCCCTTGGATTTTACTTTTATTTGAGGCTTAAACCTTTTTTAACCTCTTAAAAAGGGTCGCGGCATTTCAAAATCACCGAAAATCATTTCACACATCTAAATGAAGCCATTAAGGCGATATACATGCGTTATATTTAATGCGAATGTTGATATATAAGTGGCTTAGAAATAAAATGAAAATAAATCCTCGAAAATTATTACAATTTAAAGAAGGTCTTTTATGGTGGAATCGGGTGTTTGATTGATGAACTTCTTATCTGAGGGATGGTTAAAATCACTCGTAGGGGATTTACACATGATTTGGATTGACGTGGTCATTCTCTGTTTTTTAATTTACTTGTTTTCTCGTAAATCCACTTTCAACGTCCCCATGGATTTTACTTTTATTTGAGGCTTAAGCCTTTTTTACCTCTTAAAGAGGGTCGCGGCATTTCAAAGTCACCGAAAATCTATTCACACATCTAAATGAATCCATTAAGGGGATATACATGCGTTCTCTTTAATGGGAATGTTGATATATACAAGCTTAGAAATAAAATGAAAATAAAGCCTCGAAAATGTTTACAATTGAAAAAAAGTCTTGTGATGGAATCGGGTGTTTGATTGACCGAGTTCTTATCCGAGGGATGGTGAAAATCACTCAATGGGGTTTGACACACGATTTGGATTGACGTGGTCATTCTCTGTTTTGTAATTACATGTTTTTCAAATAAATCCATTTGCAACGTCCCCATGGATTTTACTTTTATTTGAGGCTTAAGCCTTTTTTAACCTCTTAAAGAGGGTCGCGGCATTTCAAAATCAACGAAAATCATTTCACATATCTAAATGAAGCCATTAAGGCGATATACATGCGTTCTATTTAATGGGAATGTTGATATAAACGTGGCTTAGAAATAAAAATGAAAATAAAGCCTAAAAAATGATTACAATTGAAAAAAAAGTCTTTTGTGATGGAATCAGGTGTTTGATTGACCGAGTTCGTAATTGAGGGATGTTGAAAATCACTCGAAGGGTTTGACACATGATTTGGATTGACGTGGTCATTCTCTGTTTTTTAATTTACATGTTTTTCACGTAAATCCATTTGCAACGTCCCCTTGGATTTTACTTTTATTTGAGGCTTAAACCTTTTTTAACCTCTTAAAGAGGGTCGCGGCATTTCAAAATCACCGAAAATCATTTCACACATCTAAAAGAAGCCATTACGGCGACATACATGCGTCCTATTTAATGGGAATGTTGATATATAAGTGGCTTAGAAATAAAATGAAAATAAAGCCTCGAAAATTATTATAATTTAAAGAATGTCTTTTATGGTGGAATCGGGTGTTTGATTGACGAACTTCTTATCTGAGGGATGGTTAAAATCACTCGAAGGGGATTTACACATGATTTGGATTGACGTGGTCATTCTCTGTTTTTTAATTTACTTGTTTTCTCGTAAATCCACTTTCAACGTCTCCATGGATTTTACTTTTATTTGAGGCTTAAGCCTTTTTTAACCTCTTAAAGAGGGTCGCGGCATTTCGAAATCACCGAAAACCTATTCACACATCTAAATGAAGCCATTAAGGGGATATACACGTGTTCTCTTTAATGGGAATGTTGATATATACATGCTTAGAAATAAAATGAAAAGAAAGCCTTAAAAATGTTTATAATTGAGAAAAAGTCTTGTGATGGAATCGGGTGTTTGATTGACCGAGTTCTTATCCGAGGGATGGTGAAAATCACTCGATGGGGTTTGACACACGATTTGGATTGACGTGGTCATTCTCTGTTTTGTAATTACATGTTTTTCAAATAAATCCATTTCCAACGTCCCCATGGATTTTACTTTTATTTGAGGCTTAAGCCTCTAACCTCTTAAAGGGGGTCGCGCTATTTCAAAATCACCGAAAATCATTTCACATATCTAAATGAAGACATTAAGGCGATCGATATAAATGCATTCTATTTAATGGGAATGTTGATATAAACGTGGCTTAGAAATAAAAATGAAAATAAAGCCTCAAAAATGATTACATTTGAAAAAAAGTCTTTTGTGATGGAATCAGGTGTTTGATTGACCGAGTTCTTAATTGAGGGATGTTGAAAATCACTCGAAGGGTTTGACACATGATTTGGATTGACGTGGTCATTCTCTTTTTTTAATTTACATGTTTTTCACGTAAACCATTTGCAACATCCCCTTGGATTTTACTTTTATTTGAGGCTTAAACCTTTTTTAACCTCTTAAAGAGGGTCGCGGCATTTTAAAATCACCGAAAATCATTTCACACATCTAAAAGAAGCCATTAAGGCGATATACATGCGTTATATTTAATGGGAATGTTGATATATACGTGGCTTAGAAATAAAAATGAAAATAAAGCCTCGAAAATGTTCACATAGTAAAGAATGTTTTTGTAGTGGAATTGGGTGTTTGATTGACCGACTTCTTATCTGAGGGATGGTGAAAATCACTTGAAGGGGTTTGACACATGATTTGGATTGACGTGGTCATTCTCTGATTTGTAATTTACATGTTTTTCACGTAAATCCATTTGCAACGTCCCCTTGGATTTTACTTTTATTTGAGGCTTAAACCTTTTTTAACCTCTTAAAAAGGGTCGCGGCATTTCAAAATCACCGAAAATCATTTCACACATCTAAATGAAGCCATTAAGGCGATATACATGCGTTATATTTAATGGGAATGTTGATATATAAGTGGCTTAGAAATAAAATGAAAATAAATCCTCGAAAATTATTACAATTTAAAGAAGGTCTTTTATGGTGGAATCGGGTGTTTGATTGATGAACTTCTTATCTGAGGGATGGTTAAAATCACTCGTAGGGGATTTACACATGATTTGGATTGACGTGATCATTCTCTGTTTTTTAATTTACTTGTTTTCTCGTAAATCCACTTTCAACGTCCCCATGGATTTTACTTTTATTTGAGGCTTAAGCCTTTTTTACCTCTTAAAGAGGGTCGCGGCATTTCAAAGTCACCGAAAATCTATTCACACATCTAAATGAATCCATTAAGGGGATATACATGCGTTCTCTTTAATGGGAATGTTGATATATACATGCTTAGAAATAAAATGAAAATAAAGCCTCGAAAATGTTTACAATTGAAAAAAAGTCTTGTGATGGAATCGGGTGTTTGATTGACCGAGTTCTTATCCGAGGGATGGTGAAAATCACTCAATGGGGTTTGACACACGATTTGGATTGACGTGGTCATTCTCTGTTTTGTAATTACATGTTTTTCAAATAAATCCATTTGCAACGTCCCCATGGATTTTACTTTTATTTGAGGATTAAGCCTTTTTTTAACCTCTTAAAGAGGGTCGCGGCATTTCAAAATCACCGAAAATCATTTCACATATCTAAATGAAGCCATTAAGGCGATATACATGCGTTCTATTTAATGGGAATGTTGATATAAACGTGGCATAGAAATAAAAATGAAAATAAAGCCTCAAAAATGATTACAATTGAAAAAAATTCTTTTGTGATGGAATCAGGTGTTTGATTGACCGAGTTCTTAATTGAGGGATGTTGAAAATCACTCTTAGGGGTTTGACACATGATTTGGATTGACGTGGTCATTCTCTGTTTTTTAATTTACATGTTTTTCACGTAAATCCATGTGCAACGTTCCCTTGGATTTTAGTTTTATTTGAGGCTTAAACCTTTTTTAACCTCTTAAAGAGGGTCGCGACATTTCAAAATCACCGAAAATCATTTCACACATCTAAATGAAGCCATTAAGGCGATATACATGCGTTCTATTTAATGGGAATGTTGATATATACGTGGCTTAGAAATAAAATGAAAATAAAGCCTCGAAAATGATTACAATTGAAAAAAAGTCTTTTGTAATGGAATCAGGGGTTTGATTGACCGATTTCTTAATTGAGGGATGTTGAAATCACTCGAAGGGGTTTGACACATGATTTGGATTGACGTGGTCATTCTCTGTTTTGTAATTTACATGTTTTTCACGTAAATCCATTTGCAACATTCCCTTGGATTTTACTTTTATTTGAGGCTTAAGCCTTTTTTTACCTCTTAAAGAGGGTCGCGGCATTTCAAAATCACCGAAAATCATTTTACATATCTAAATGAAGCCATTCAGGCGATATACATGTGTTCTATTTAATGGGAATGTTGATATAAACGTGGCATAGAAATAAAAATGAAAATAAAGCCTCAAAAATGATTACAATTGAAAAAAATTCTTTTGTGATGGAATCAGGTGTTTGATTGACCGAGTTCTTCATTGAGGGATGTTGAAAATCACTCTTAGGGGTTTGACACATGATTTGGATTGACGTGGTCATTCTCTGTTTTTTAATTTACATGTTTTTCACGTAAATCCATTTGCAACCTCCCCTTGGATTTTACTTTTATTTGAGGCTTAAACCTTTTTTAACCTCTTAAAGAGGGTCGCGGCATTTCAAAATCACTGAAAATCATTTCACATATCTAAATGAAGCCATTAAGGCGATATACATGCGTTCTATTTGATGGAGATGTTTATATATACGTGGCTTAGAAATAAAATGAAAATAAAGCCTCGAAAACAATTACAATTGAAAAAAAGTCTTTTGTGATGGAATCAGGTGTTTGATTGACCGAGTTCTTAATTGAGGGATGTTGAAAATCACTCGAAGGGGTTTGACACATGATTTGGATTGACGTGGTCATTCTCTATTTTTAATTTACATGTTTTTCACGTAAATCCATTTGCAACGTCCCCTTGGATTTTACTTTTATTTGAGCCTTAAACCTTTTTTAACCTCTTAAAGAGGGTCGCGACATTTCAAAATCACCGAAAATCATTTCACACATCTAAAAGAAGCCATTAAGGCGATATACATGCGTTCTATTTAATGGGAATGTTGATATATACGTGGCTTAAAAATAAAATGAAAATAAAACCTCGAAAATGATTACATAGTAAAGAATGTCTTTTGTAGTGGAATTGGGTGTTTGATTGACGAACTTCTTTTCTGAGGGATGGTTAAAATCACTCGAAGGGGATTTACACATGATTTGGATTGACGTGGTCATTCTCTATTTTTTAATTTACTTGTTTTTCACGTAAATCCATTTGCAACGTCCCCTTGGATTTTACTTTTATTTGAGGCTTAAACCTTTTTTAACCTCTTAAAAAGGGTCGTGGCATTTCAAAATTACCGAAAATCATTTCACACATCTAAATGAAGCCATTAAGGCGATATACATGCGTTCTATTTAATGGGAATGTTGATATATACGTGGCTTAGAAATAAAATGAAAATAAAGCCTCGAAAATGATTACAATTAAAAGAATGTCTGTTATGGTGGAATCGGGTGTTTGATTGACGAACTTCTTATCTGAGGAATGGTTAAAATCACTCGAAGGGGATTTACACATGATTTGGATTGACGTGGTCATTCTCTGTTTTTTAATTTACTTGTTTTCTCGTAAATCCACTTTTCAACGTCCCTATGGATTTTACTTTTATTTGAGGCTTAATCCTTTTTTAACCTCTTAAAGAGGGTCGCGACATTTCAAAATCACCGAAAATCATTTCACACATCTAAATGAAGCCATTAAGGCGATATACATGCGTTCTATTTAATGGGAACGTTGATATATACGATGGTTAGAAATAAAATGAAAATAAAGCCTCGAACGTTGATATATACGATGGTTTGACACATGATTTGGATTGACGTGGTCATTCTCTGTTTTTTAATTTACATGTTTTTCACGTAAATCCATTTGCAACATCCCCTTGGATTTTACTTTTATTTGAGGCTTAAACCTTTTTTAACCTCTTAAAGAGGGTCGCGGCATTTTAAAATCACCGAAAATCATTTCACACATCTAAAAGAAGCCATTAAGGCGATATACATGCGTTATATTTAATGGGAATGTTGATATATACGTGGCTTAGAAATAAAAATGAAAATAAAGCCTCGAAAATGATTACAATTTAAAGAATGTCTTTTATGGTGGAATCGGGTGTTTGATTGACCAACTTCTTATCTGAGGGATGATTAAAATCACTCGAAGGGGATTTACACATGATTTGGATTGACGTGGTTATTCTCTATTTTTTTAATTTACTTGTTTTTCACATAAATCCACTTTCAACGTACCCTAGGATTTTCCTTTTATTTGAGGCTTAGACCTTTTTAACTTCTTACTTGTGGTGGCGACATTTCAAAATTACCGAAAATCTATTCACACATCTAAATAAAGCCATTAAGGGGATATACATGCGTTCTATTTAATGGGAATATTGATATATACATGCTTAGAAATAAAATGAAAATAAAGCTTCGAAAATGTTTTCAATTGAAAAAAAGTCTTTTGTGATGGAATCGGGTATTTGATTGACCGAGTTCTTATCCGAGGGATGTGTGAAAATCACTCGATGGGGTTTGACACACGATTTGGATTGACGTGGTCATTCTCTGTTTTGTAATTACATGTTTTTCAAATAAATCCATTTGCAACGTCCCCATGGATTTTACT
Organism: Ambrosia x helenae; assembly: GCA_030844895.1. Taxonomy (NCBI): domain Eukaryota; kingdom Viridiplantae; phylum Streptophyta; class Magnoliopsida; order Asterales; family Asteraceae; genus Ambrosia; species Ambrosia x helenae. The sequence continues at coordinate 5,476 of JAUTDX010001333.1, read as the reverse complement.
TTTATTTGAGGATTAAGCCTTTTTTAACCTCTTAAAGAGGGTCGCGGCATTTCAAAATCACCGAAAATCATTTCACATATCTAAATGAAGCCATTAAGGCGATATACATGCGTTCTATTTAATGGGAATGTTAATATAACGTGGCATAGAAATAAAAATGAAAATAAAGCCTCAAAAATGATTACAATTGAAAAAAATTCTTTTGTGATGGAATCAGGTGTTTGATTGACCGAGTTCTTATTGAGGGATGTTGAAAATCACTCTTAGGGGTTTGACACATGATTTGGATTGACGTGGTCATTCTCTGTTTTTTAATTTACATGTTTTTCACGTAAATCCATGTGCAACGTTCCCTTGGATTTTAGTTTTATTTGAGGCTTAAACCTTTTTTAACCTCTTAAAGAGGGTCGCGGCATTTCAAAATCACCGAAAATCATTTCACACATCTAAATGAAGCCATTAAGGCGATATACATGCGTTCTATTTAATGGGAACGTTGATATATACGATGGTTGGAAATAAAATGAAAATAAAGCCTCGAACGTTGATATATACGATGGTTTGACACATGATTTGGATTGACGTGGTCATTCTCTGTTTTTTAATTTACATGTTTTTCACGTAAACCATTTGCAACATCCCCTTGGATTTTACTTTTATTTGAGGCTTAAACCTTTTTTAACCTCTTAAAAGAGGGTCACGGCATTTCAAAATCACCGAAAATCATTTCAAATATCTAAATGAAGCCATTAAGGCGATATACATGCGTTCTATTTAATGGGAATGTTGATATAACGTGGCATAGAAATAAAAATGAAAATAAAGCCTCAAAAATGATTACAATTGAAAAAAATTCTTTTGTGATCGAATCAGGTGTTTGATTGACCGAGTTCTTAATTGAGGGATGTTGAAAATCACTCGAAGGGTTTGACACATGATTTGGATTGACGTGGTCATTCTCTGTTTTTTAATTTACATGTTTTTCACGTAAATCCATTTGCAACATCCCCTTGGATTTTACTTTTATTTGAGGCTTAAACCTTTTTTAACCTCTTAAAGAGGGTCGCGACATTTCAAAATTACCGAAAATCATTTCACACATCTAAATGAAGCCATTAAGGCGATATACATGCGTTCTATTTAATGGGAATGTTGATATATACGTGGCTTAGAAATAAAATGAAAATAAAGCCTCGAAAATGATTACAATTGAAAAAAAGTCTTTTGTGATGGAATCAGGTGTTTGATTGACCGAGTTCTTAATTGAGGGATGTTGAAAATCACTCGAAGGGGTTTGACACATGATTTGGATTGATGTGGTCATTCTCTGTTTTTTAATTTACGTGTTTTTCACGTAAATCCATTTGCAACCTCCCCTTGGATTTTACTTTTATTTGAGGCTTAAACCTTTTTTAACCTCTTAAAGAGGGTCGCGGCATTTCAAAATCACCGAAAATCATTTCACACATCTAAATGAAGCCATTAAGGCGATATACATGCGTTCTATTTAATGGGAACGTTGATATATACGATGGTTAGAAATAAAATGAAAATAAAGCCTCGAAAATGTTTACAATTGAAAAAAAGTCTTTTGTGATGGAATCAGGTGTTTGATTGACCGAGTTCTTATCTGAGGGTGGGTGAAAATCACTCGATGTGGTTTGACACATGATTTGGATTGACGTGGTCATTCTCTGTTTTGTAATTTACATGTTTTTCACTTAAATCCATTTGCAACGTCCCTTGGATTTTACTTTTATTTGAGGCTTAAACCTTTTTTAACCTCTTAAAAAGGGTCACGGCATTTCAAAATCACCGAAAATCATTTCACATATATAAATGAAGCCATTAAGGCGATATACATGCGTTCTATTTAATGAGAATGTTGATATATACATGGCTTAAAATAAAAAATTAAAATAAAGCCTCCAAAATGATTAGAATTGAAAAAAAGTCTTTTGTGATGGAATCAGGTGTTTGATTGACCGAGTTCTTATCCGAGGGATGGTGAAAATCACTCGATGGGGTTTGACATGTTTTGGATTGACGTGGTCATTCTGTTTTGTAATTTACATGTTTTTCACGTAAATCCATTTGCAACGTCCCCTTGGATTTTACTTTTATTTGAGGCTTAAACTTTTTTAACCTCTTAAAGAGGGCCGCGGCATTTCAAAATCACTGAAAATCATTTCACATATCTAAATGAAGCCATTAAGGCGATATACATGCGTTCTATTTGATGGAGATGTTTATATATACGTGGCTTAGAAATAAAAATGAAAATAAAGCCTCGAAAATAATTACAATTGAAAAAAAGTCTTTTGTGATGGAATCAGGTGTTTGATTGACCGAGTTCTTAATTGAGGGATGTTGAAAATCACTCGAAGGGTTTGACACATGATTTGGATTGACGTGGTCATTCTCTGTTTTTTAATTTACATGTTTTTCACGTAAACCATTTGCAACATCCCCTTGGATTTTACTTTTATTTGAGGCTTAAACCTTTTTTTAACCTCTTAAAGAGGGTCACGGCATTTCAAAATCACCGAAAATCATTTCAAATATCTAAATGAAGCCATTAAGGCGATATACATGCGTTCTATTTAATGGAATGTTGATATAAACGTGGCATAGAAATAAAATGAAAATAAAGCCTCAAAAATGATTACAATTGAAAAAAATTCTTTTGTGATCGAATCAGGTGTTTGATTGACCGAGTTCTTAATTGAGGGATGTTGAAAATCACTCTTAGGGGTTTGACACATGATTTGGATTGACGTGGTCATTCTCTGTTTTTTAATTTACAAGTTTTTCACGTAAATCCATGTGCAACGTTCCCTTGGATTTTACTTTTATTTGAGGCTTAAACCTTTTTTAACCTCTTAAAGAGGGTCGCGACATTTCAAAATTACCGAAAAATCATTTCACACATCTAAATGAAGCCATTAAGGCGATATACATGCGTTCTATTTAATGGGAATGTTGATATATACGTGGCTTAGAAATAAAATGAAAATAAAGCCTCGAAAATGATTACAATTGAAAAAAAAGTCTTTTGTGATGGAATCAGGTGTTTGATTGACCGAGTTCTTAATTGAGGGATGTTGAAAATCACTCGAAGGGGTTTGACACATGATTTGGATTGATGTGGTCATTTTCTGTTTTTTAATTTACGTGTTTTTCACGTAAATCCATTTGCAACCTCCCCTTGGATTTTACTTTTATTTGAGGCTTAAACCGTTTTTCAACCTCTTAAAGAGGGTCGCGGCATTTCAAAATCACCGAAAATCATTTCACACATCTAAATGAAGCCATTAAGGCGATATACATGCGTTCTATTTAATGGGAACGTTGATATATACGATGGTTAGAAATAAAATGAAAATAAAGCCTCGAAAATGTTACAATTGAAAAAAAGTCTTTTGTGATGGAATCAGGTGTTTGATTGACCGAGTTCTTATCTGAGGGATGGTGAAAATCACTCGATGTGGTTTAACGCATGATTTGGATTGACGTGGTCATTCTCTGTTTTGTAATTTACATGTTTTTCACTTAAATCCATTTGCAACGTCCCCTTGGATTTTACTTTTATTTGAGGCTTAAACCTTATTTAACCTCTTAAAAAGGGTCACGGCATTTCAAAATCACCGAAAATCATTTCACATATATAAATGAAGCCATTAAGGCGATATACATGCGTTCTATTTAATGAGAATGTTGATATATACATGGCTTAAAAATAAAAAAATGAAAATAAAGCCTCCAAAATGATTAGAATTGAAAAAAAGTCTTTTGTGATGGAATCAGGTGTTTGATTGACCGAGTTCTTATCGAGGGATGGTGAAAATCACTCGATGGGGTTTGACATGTTTTGGATTGACGTGGTCATTCTGTTTTGTAATTTACATGTTTTTCACGTAAATCCATTTGCAACGTCCCCTTGAATTTTACTTTTATTTGAGGCTTAAACCTTTTTAACCTCTTAAAGAGGGTCGCGGCATTTCAAAATCACTGAAAATCATTTCACATATCTAAATGAAGCCATTAAGGCGATATACATGCGTTCTATTTGATGGAGATGTTTATATATACGTGGCTTAGAAATAAAAATGAAAATAAAGCCTCGAAAATAATTACAATTGAAAAAAAGTCTTTTGTGATGGAATCAGGTGTTTGATTGACCGAGTTCTTAATTGAGGGATGTTGAAAATCACTCGAAGGGTTTGACACATGATTTGGATTGACGTGGTCATTCTCTGTTTGTCACACCCTCAAATTCCACGTGCGGGTTTTTACCGCGAGGCGCGTGACACACCAGGATCTCAGTCAACGATCACAATAAACATACAACAAACATGCATTCATAATTATATTTAAAACCAAAATATCATGCTTTGAGCTGTAAACCAGCAGCGGAAGCATTCTTGTTTACAACCAAAAGACATATCATTGTTTACAAAGACATTGTTTAATATGTTTCCAAAATAATAGACGCCGTGCATGACCTCGTGCGCCTAGTCCGACAACCGCTACCTTAGCGACCTGAGAAAACATGCCAAAAATGTCAACATTATAATGCTGGTGAGTTCACAGGTTTTCTTTCATAAAAGTGTTGTTACAAGTTCGGTAAGATCATTTCCCGTTACTACTATGTTATGAGAACGTTAGCTAGACGTTAAGTGTTGCTACTACTGCGGTTGTGAATCCATTACTAAACCGGTATAAGTGTTGAAGCCAGCCCAGACGGACGGGATTACCGATGCCTCGGTAACCCCCAAAGTATTAGAGACAATATGCACCCGCCCGGCTCCCAGCCGTCGGGTGGGGTTTGTAAGGCCCAATAGATCTATCCACATTTCCCCCGTTGTGCATCCCCGCACATTCATGGTTCCCCCTGGGACTTTCTGTAAAAGCCGCATAGTACGTAAAGTAACCATAGTATAACATGATCTATGAAGAGTAATCAAATAAGTAGCATGTTTCTCCCCCGAAAGTAAAACGGTAAAAGTGGGGCTGTGACACTCACCTTGGTTTGCGTTACTTGAAAATAGTTAAGTGATTATGTTATGATAGTCCCAAATAGCGGCGACCTATCATAAGATGTGTATAAGTATTGGACTAATAACCCGCAGGCTAACTAGTCCCCCGTATGTCCAACCGTGACCAAACGTTTGAAAACACCTTTAACTGTTAAACCGACCGTGCCCGACAAGACCCGACATCCATTGGTGACCCGACTTCCACGTGTTAGATAAATGCAAGACATCATGCAACATATGCAATTAAACCACTTAGCACGCGCAACAATCCACCTAGTCTAGCATAATGTCCAATTAACGCATAAACAGGTCCGAACACGTCTTACTAAGTCATTGGGTGTATCCCGGGGTTCCTAACATGTTCCTAGGTGTCAAATCGTGGTTCCGGGATGTCAAAACGCGTTCACAACAGCATACATGCGATTAGGAAGGTCACA
>JAUTDX010001332.1:0-69626 GCA_030844895.1 Ambrosia x helenae | reverse complement strand
TTATACTAGATTATACCCCGGGAACGTCCCGGGGTTTGAGAAATCTAATATGACATATTAAATTTACCATGAAATAAAATGATGCGCTTTACAGTTACATGCAGGAAAGCTTCGGGTAGCACCTAACCTAAAACAATTTAAAAATGTATTTCCAATGTTAACGTCTAACCTTAAACAATTATATAACTATAATATTATATCTAACCTATAATACAATGTATAACTCCAATGCTAACGCATGTTGAAAATAGAATTCATATTTATGATTTGAACATAATTAGTGACTTGCCTATACATGATTAATGATTTACCTGAACACTTTATGTTTTTTTTCCTGTATTAACGAAAACCACACAAAAAAAATAGTCTTTTTTTCTCGTTTTTATATAGTAATTATGGTACTCGTTGGAAAGATAATAAAACGCTCGTTAATTTGGTGTAATATTTTTCTTTAAAAAATCTCGTATATAAGATATATTAACGTTTTAATATTATGGGAGGAAAGATAAGAGAGAAAAATCCAATTTTATTTTTAAATATTTTTTTCCTAAAATATCTCAATGCCACATGGGATGCCACATGGCACACTCAAGGAGGAGAATGCCTCTTTGAGTGCCATGTTATTAAAATGACTTTGGTTTATTATTTTACATCGTAGATAAAAACCTGTTTAAAAGAAAAAACATGATTAATGAATAACATGAACACTTTGTGTTTTTTTCCTATATGAACGAAACCCCACAAAAAATAGTCGTTTTTTTCCCCGTTTTTTATATAGCACTATGGTACTCGTTGGAAAGATAATAAAAACGCTCGTTAATTTGGTGTAATTTTTTTCTTTAAAAAATCTCGTATATAAAAGATATTAACGTTTAAAAATTATGGAAGGAATAAGAGAAAAATTTAAATTTGTTTTTAAATTCTTTTTTCCTAAAATAATTCAATTGTATTTTAGTAGATTAGGATTTTATATTATTATTTGTTTATTTTTTAATTTGCCATATGGCATGACACATGACACACTCAAAAATGAGAATGTCTCCTTAAGTGCCATATGTTAGAGCGAATGGGGATTATATTTAACCGCATTCTTTAGTTTTAGACTAGGATTGTAAATGTACATTTAAATTCACGAATTACATAAAACTTTTATTTATGGGATTTTTCCTTTTTATTATATCCATCATTGTTACATTGTATCATATGCATATCGCCTGCTTATCACAAAAACTGTCACCACTGAGGTGCCCCCGCCGCAACGCGTGGGAGGCAAACATCTAGTTATGTTTAAAACTTAAAATTTCCTTATAAAAGCCTCATTCAAACTCATTAAACTTAACTTTAGTTATAAAATCTTAACAAAGTTTACAAATCTTAAACTTTTACAAACATATAAACTTGAGAATAAAATCTTTTTATTATATTGTTTTAAAAAAATAAAGTTTATGTAACCTCTTATAACTTTTCTTAATGTTTAGTTCTAAAAATTTTCAAAACTTTTGTAAATGTTAACACACTTATACTTTAAAAAGAAGAAAATAAAAGAATAGATCATATGAATTCTTTTATAGATAGCAAAATAAACGTATTTGTATAAACAGAAAACAAAGATTTACAATATCTCATATATTTCCTTATTTGAGATAAGGAAAGAAAAAAAAATATAATGACCGAATTTGTAAATTCATAATTGTAAGAAGGACTAAAGTCATAAATATGATAAAGAGAAAAGGGACAGATGTCACACATATGTTGACATTTTCTGTCAAGGAAACAAACTTGATAAATTTATGGTAATCCATGTAACACAATCACACAACTGGTGGTTCTTGATAACCATAAACACATGTTACACAATTTCTAAAGTGTTAACTTGATTAACACCCAAAAGAGCATACATCAAAATGAGTTGTAAATTCACAATTACTTGTCCATCATCGACACTAAAAGTGTTAACTTGATTAACTAGTGTTTCAACCACATAATTTGTCAATCAAAATCTCCTGCTAAGGGCATAAAAAACAATCACGCTATGAATATGTCACTAACCACGACTCCTGCAATTATAGGAAGATCACTAAGGAAAATTTGAGGAAAAATCAGATTAAAAATCCACAAACCACAGCTTCAGGTCCATAGTTCTATGTGGCAAAACTTCCCTGAGGTGGTTACTGTTTTTATGGGATTGTCTTCAACATATGTTACAGAAGAGTAAATTGCACGGATGGTCCCTGTGGTTTGCACGAATTTCACAGATGCCCCCATCTATTTTTAATGGTCCCAACGTTGACACTTGATAACACTTTGGTCCTTACCAACTAACTTCGTTAAAATTTTAGTTAAGTAATGTAAAATGACCAAACTACCCATAGGGACCATCCGAGCAGTTTAATCTTTTATATATATTTTCTTGGACCACCACCTCCTCAAATAACCAACATCACCCCTCCTCCTTCTCCCTCCGTCTGCAACCACCACCACCACCATCTCCCTCAAACAACCATCACCACTACCATAACAACGCACCTCCACCATCGATAAGATGTTACATCTTCATCTTCACCCACCTCCACCGCCAATTGGAACCCTAACTACCTAGAACTCCACGCTTCCCATTACCATAACAACCCACCTCCAACACCAATCATACGTTACATTTCTTCTTCACCTACCTCCCACCACAAATTGGAACCCTAACTACCTACAAACCCACAACCCACCATACCTCACAGCTGCAGACATTACCACTGATCGGAACCCTGCACCACCTTTATCCTTCATTCTGAAGAACCTTGCACCACCCATGTCCCATGCCAGCATAACCACCATAGAGAACCAGTGACCTCCATAGGTAAACCGCCTACCTCCTTTGTTCCTCTGCATTTAGTGGTACCACCACTGAGACTTCACAAAATAGGTGTTACATAAGGTAACTTCACTGCTCCTCTGCATTTCTCTCTCTCTATTTCCTCACATCTCTCTCTCTCTCTTTTATTCTTTATATACAGAAACAGACGACTGAATGGGCGGTGGAGGTTGGTAGTTGAATTAGTGGTGGAGGTTGGCGGTTTGGTGGTGGTATTGGTAGTGTTTTGGTTGTGGTAGATCGGTGTCATGGTGGTAGAGAGAGACATAGATAGAGAAAGATGGTATAGTATTTGTTTTTTAGAGGGTAATTTAGTAATTTTACATGTACTTAATTGAAAAATCTAACCTCCATCCAAGTTAGGGACCACCGATGCAATGAAATCCAAACCATAGATCCCATTGGGGTAATTTAAAAAGATGAGGAGCATACTGTACATTTTGGGAAACCATAAGGACCATTCGTGCAGTTCACTCTTTTACAGGACATTGTTAACATATTTGGCACTTCCAGTGTACGTTTGAAACTTTTCATGCCTGACACCTTGAGCTTCAAATACTAGTAAAATAAAACACAGAACACTAATAAACCATAAGATATTTATTTCACATGCAACACAAAAAGTGATGATTATACACAACTAATATCTAGCCAACCAGCACATAAAGTATACAACATAATGTTTTAGACAACTAACCCCAAACCTACTTCCTGAAGCCAGCAGGCTGAATCTTTCTCTTCATCATATTAATACTAGAAAGAAGCCAGCAGACTGAATCTTTCTCTTCATCATATTAATACTAGAAAAAAGAAATGTTTAAAACACTATGGATTGGCTAATCATTGCCTATGATCACAAGTTGATAAAAAAAATAATCATACGTACAAAGACAACAAAAGCCAAACACATTTCACGTACCATATGCCAAGATTAGTCTTATAACTAAAATTACATACCATACCCATAATCATGTATCAGATGCCCACATTTGGTCATACACTTAAAATCATGTATCAGATAGATACCCTATAGCTAAAATTACGTACCATACCCAAACTCATGTACAAGATTACATAATGCTTAAAATCATGTACCATATACAGTATATACATAGAAAGGTATATCGTATTTTGTATTTTAAATTCACGTACATAATAACCACATTAGTCATATACATAGAGATAAAATCACGTATCAGATGCCCACAGTTGGTTATACACCTAATATGGTACGTAATTTCACGTACATAATAATCAATTACGTAATAATTGTATAATGGTATGAGATTACGTACCAGTACGTCATTACATATATGGTACGTAACTTCACATTAAAGTATCTTGTACGTAATGGTCATACAACTAGAATCAAGAATCATATGCTAAGATTAGTTATAATTAAAATTACATAGCATACCCAAAATCATGTGCAAGATTACATAATACTTAAAATCACTTACTGTATACAGCATATACATAGAATGGCGTATCATATTTCATATTTTAAGATCACGTACAAAATAACCACATTAGTCATACACATAGAAATAGAATTACATATCAGATGCCCACATTTAGCCATACACATAAAATCACGAATCAAATAACCTACAGCTAAAATCACATACCAGATTCCCCACAGTTTGGCTTATACCTAAAATCACGTACCAAATACTTGAATGTGAAATTACATATATGTTTTTGAAAATTAAGAAAACTATAGTAATAGCCTACTCAAATTATAGAGAATGAAACGCTCGTTAATACGGTGTAATTTTCTTAAATAATATTATCGTATGAAAAAGTTATAACCGTTTAAAAATCATGGGAGAAGTGGGCTTTAGATGCAGTTGACGAAAATACCCATTTTATTTCTTTGTATCATCAATTATATAATCAAAATTGAGATCACGTGCTTTTTAGTCAAAATCTTCAAAATGGATGGTAGAGATTCCTTTCTACATTTCGCACACTTTTAATACTTTGTATGATTAGCATCCAGTATTATATATTACCTTATTTTAGTATAATAATTATTCTTGTTTGATAAGTTTTATTATTATGACAAGAGTGAATTAATTTAATTTTTTAACAACAAAGATTTATTGCCTTATTTTTTAATCTTTAGTAGTGTTTTGTTCTAAAAAATCATTTCCTTTCTACTTTTTTTTTTAATTCTTGTGTTACTTTATTTCGTTTAATACGAATGTATATTTTTTGGATTTTTTTTAACTGTTTAATGTAGCATCCTAACCAAAGGCGGAAACATGAAGGTGTCACGTAGTGACGATTATATAACATCACATGGTACTAAAGATTTCACATATTTTATTTATTCCATTAGTTTGTACATACAAATTTCAAGTGATAAAAAAATACTTAGTTCTCAACTAATGACTAAAGATTCAAGCATCCTATGTATCCAATAGCTTGAAATTCTTCCTTGTGACTATTGAATCCTGAAACATGTTAATTTGAAAGGATGGGGGGTCAACTATTAATAGTTGGTGAGAATACATAGGTTTCGATATGACGAAAATTATAGTTTGTGTAGCAATTAACAAGTCAATGATGTATCAAGGACAACTTGTGAGAACAAAACCTACTGGGAACTAATTTTGCATACCAACCATGTGACTAAAATGAATCAATGAATCTTTGTATCAGTGAATCTCATGAATCCTTGTATCAATGAATCTCATGTATTAATGAATCTCATTAATATTGCGTCAATGAATCTCAAATAGCATGTTCACCACAGTTAAGTTCAAGACAAGTGCATAAAGATAACAAACAAGACTTCATATAATTGCTTATTGAATCAAAAAAAAGTTTGAACATGTTTCACCCAAAAAACATAAAACAGTAATAAAGGCCTATGTAAACTCACATTAGCAAAAGCGTCAAATTCTTTGAAATAGACTAAATGGCAAGAAAGTTCCCGAGTATTACCCTAAGTCCAAGGGCAATACAAATAAGTGTTGGTAAACTTAAAATGCTAAGTTTTATAGTCTATAGACATTCTAGGGTTTCTAATTTTGGGGATAGATGATTATTTATTATTTAAATAAAATAATTGTTGATTAAACAATTAAAAGGAAATGAATAAAATAAGTCAAATAAAATAAGTTTTTGAAACTCTTGGTCTAAAGTTGTTGTCTTAAAATAACAATGTGAAAATAATTTTTAATGATTTATCTTAATAATAAAAGATTTAATAATCCATTTAAACATATTAAAACAAATAATTAAACAATACTAAAAAAACATAAAATTTCATCATTTACAGAAAGAAAAATGAGATTTCTGCTCTAAATTATTTAAGATTATTTTTGTAAAATTTTATGATACTATATATGTATTTTTTATAGAATTTTTTAATGTTGGTTATAATTACACTTGTAATAATTGTTATATATAATAAATAAAATGATTTTTGAAAATAAAAAATTAAGGGCATATCAGAGCCATGAGCTATTGAACAATCATCACTACGTGACACCTCAATGATTCCGCCATCGGTTGGGGTGTTACAGATTGGTATCAGAGCCAGGTTATAGGGAATTAGGTTATTAAAATGCCTTTTAGCCTAGTCTATAACTAAACCTACATTCACGAGTCCTCTCGTGTATATTTCTCTTTATTCTTATATTTTCTTTCATGATATTTCGCTATGATTCTTTCTCGTTATTATGTCGGTATTTTGCTTGGAGAAGAAGACACTCGTATTTCACAAACGAAACGATATCATCAAGTTAGGAGTGGCATCCATACCTTGTTGATTAGTTTCACTCCTCTATATGTTATATATCTTTGGAATATATCTTTGAGATATGAGTGACATCCACACCTCAAAGATATTTCCTCCAAAAAAAAATTAATCACTAAGCTGTGAGTGATATCCTTAACTTAGTGACTGGTTTCACTCCACCGTAATTTTCAATTTTTGAAATTCATCTTTGAGTTAGGAGTGAATTCCATATCTCAAGGAACTATTTTTGCATCTCGTTTTTAATCTCGCTAAAGTTTTAGAATTCACTAGTGATGGGGCACGTGCAATCTAGAAGGGTGAGCGCCTGTATCTTGAGTTTTCTATCTAGGCCTGGTATTTCGTATAAATCCCAATCAGACGAGGGACCCGCATACCTACCTGGGAACTCTTGGGATAAGCATTCACTTATAGGCTAAAGTATGCCCCCACAAGTCACTAGGAAATTTCAAATACCTGGGTTAGTCAAAGTTTCCTATGGAAACAATCCCAATGTTTTATGTTATTGATATTTATGTTTTATTTATCATTTGAAGACTCAATTTCATAGCTTGTTGTTTCATATGCTATTATTCATTAATCATTCGCTTTTAGATTCTTCATCATGATTATTAAAACTTTTGTTCACTGTATTATCACATTAAAATTTAAATTATTTCATTTATGTTTTGTGACTTTTACACTATAAAACATCATTTTCTTGTGTTAAAACATTTTTCCCATGACTCAAAATCTTTAAAACTTCAATCATGATCACATTCTGATTTTTGAACGTGCGTCTTCATACACAATTAAACATGAATGTGGTTTCAAAACTTATTAATCAACTTGTTTTATATCGTCATGTTTACAAATTCACTTGAGCGATGTCAATATATCATTAAACTATGATCTTTAGTATCCCCTAGTGTTTTCCACAATACTCATAACATCATAAGTGCCTATCTACCCAATGTACACTAGTACACTACCCTCAAAAGCGACTAACTTAGCAACTTACCATGTGCTATCATTTCATAAAAGCACAAAACCCAAGTACCAAGTCTTGGAGAAACCTATTCACCAGATTAGTACACCCTATATACACCTTGTGTCCTGAAATAAATAGCACGCTATGAGCCTAAAGAGATGCCTTAACGACTCTCATAAGCAAATGGGTTTTCAACATATAGATTTTGTAAAACTTTCAAGGTTTCAAGTAACGTTTGACTTTCTCAAACACTTCATAAAATCCAAACATTTTCAACTTTAAAGAAATTTTTAACTTACAAGTTAAAGAAATGTTTAAGTACATAAAATCCTATTTTCAAAAATTCGTCAAGGCATCTGGGATCATTCACAACCTCATACGTGTCCTACCCACACTTTCCAAATATTATCAAGGAGAATCAAGCCAAACCAAACCAGATTTTCCATTGTCTTCAAACCACTCGTAAACTTCTACCATATATATTATAAAAAATACTGAGCTGATTTACTTAATCAACGCATCATTTCAACGTTGATTTGGGTTTCTGAAGCTAGGTTACCAGCTGATAGTTAAAGCACGAACCCTACAAGTTGATCACAACCCTTAGAATTTCCTTTGTTGTGACTCGATCATCCTTTTAAAACTTAAAGACTACTTTCATAAATGTTATATTTTTTTAAAAAAAAAACTTTTCACATCCACGTTATTTCGAAGCTTCAAACTTTCTTAAATATTTAGGAATTACGTTGACTTTTATTATTCACGTCACTTCTAAATCTTGGTCTTTTGAAACACATTTGATTTATATGGTTTCCTCTTGCATTTTATAAACTTGTTTTTGCATATTTACAAGTCAAATGTAAACCTTCTCGTTTTAATATAACGGATTCAATATATGTTTTCGGGAAAAGAAACTTGCGACTAATAATATGCCTTGTAACACTTTTCAACTCGACTTCTCGTAAACACATGAAAATGTGTACTTACGAAGTCTTTTCATGTGAACCTGTTTTAAATCTAAAACATTCTTCGATTTCTAAAAAATTATTCTCATGCATTACTGCTATTCTTTCAACTATATCACAAAGTTCGAATAAACTACATTTTGTTTGATAAACGAAAATTTATCTTTTACACTCTCTCAGTCTCAAAACTTTTGGTCTAAACATTGGACATATTCTTATCGGAATGTTGCTAAATGTCTTTTAACATATAGTGCATATATTTAAACTCTCATGCCGGTAGACTATACGTTTGTTCGGTGCACTCTCATTTGCAGTAAATTTCATTATTTTATTCTTACATCATTTTATTTATAGTTAGGTTTGCGTATTATCTTATTTATGATTATTCTCGTATTATTCTTTTATTGGTGGTTAATCTCACGCGTTATTTGCGGTTATTCTCGCACTATTTCTAGCAGTTATTCTTACATCACTGATTTTGAGAATTAATCCAACTCGTTTACTTTCATTTTGTGCAATTGTGCGATTTACTCGATTTATGTTATATTATTCTTTCAATCGAAATTTTATGCTATACATATATACTTACATGAGCGCATATTTTGTATGCATATTTTTTCCTTGTTTTGAGCAAGACCCTGTTATACTTTTCATTATTTTGTTCATCATCATGGCCAATGAACATACCAATTGATAGCTCGTATGAGATCTAAGCCAGTTCCCACGTACGACTCGGTTCAGAGTATTCCTTTAACCCGAATGGAACATTGTAATCGTCAGAGACTCTAAATATGGTTGTCTAGAGTCCAACGATGTGAATAGAAATTTACTGGTTAAGGGTGAACCCGAAAGGTGAAGGATCTCTAACCATATCTTATACTTACACATTATTCTTATTACGGTTAAAGGGTGAACCCGAAAGGGAAGGACCTCTAACCATGTCATGCTTGAATATTATTTCATTGCAGTATCTATTATTTAACACATATTGGTTGCACGCATTGTTTCTTGTATCAATTATGTTAGTGTTATGGAAAACCATAACACCCTAGTGTAAGGTAAATCGGTGATTACGGTCCGGAGCGCAATCATGGGGGTGGTGTGTGATTCTACTTAGACTATTGGTAGACAATCAGTACGAGTCCAAAGTATCAGAAGTGTGGTGGGTTAGCTGCGTACACCCTATATATAAGCACGAGCGATACTGAGGGGGCGGACTAGGAGTCTGACCAAGAACCTATCCCATTATTTTTATTGCATTTTGGGCTATTTAATAGCGTTGGGCCCGACCTCTTTAATAGGTCGTTGACCAACGACTATCATTTTTTATAAGAACGTTTACATAGGCTTCGATTCGTCTTCCATAAATTTTTCTTTTGACCACCCACACAAAAGGATTAAATCTTGTATACCCTTAATCACTCTGTTATTCGAAATCTCGTTGCATGTCCTTAATAAAATTCGGTCAAAAACTTTTCAAAAGTAGGGGATAGTGCTTCATCAGTGCCTCTGCCCTCACCATTTACATATCCTCCCAAAACCTCCCTCATTTAAACTCTCAACTTCCTAACCTTGGGTCAACTATCAAAGATTTTCAAACTTTTACTTTGGATATTAGACAACTACTTTAAATTTTGTCAAAGCATGACGGATGCATTTTTTTTAACCTACTTGATTTTACAAACGTTTTTTTGTTTCATAGAAACCTCCACTTGAAAGAAATTTCGAGACGAAAATTTCTAAAGTATGGGAGACTGTGACAACCGTCATCCTCATCTTTAGCAAGTTGTCAATTATGGACCTTCATGTAATCAAATTATTCTATTTTAGTCCCTGTAAGTTTTGTCATTTTTAAATTTAATAAAAGAGCGAACTCAAAAATTATCATTTACATTTATTATGGATCGTATTTACATTTTAATAAAATGCGTATGTTGAAACGTTATTCGGAATAGATTTTAAAAAAAAATCTTTCCCTCCTGTTACCATTCGTTTCCGGCCAAATAGTCGACGCCGGTGGCTATTCCGGCGACACCCAATACCCGTTTTAATGCGTGTTAGTTCTTTCAAATGATTCCTAAACGTTTCTCCATCATTATACGACTGTTTCAACTATAAATCATGTGTTTAAACGCTGTTTTAATGAGCTATTAATCGGGTTTTTATAGTGTAACCGTCAGAATTTTATTATCGAATCAATGACACGTTTTAGTCGAACAACTATATAAATACATTCGGTTTCTGCACTATCATATGACTTAAACCCACATAAAACATACCGAAATCGTGTCCAGAACATCTATAATCGGTTCCAAGTTATCGGGTTCTTTTTTTTTCTTCTCATTCGGTTCTAAAACGATTTTGTAAGTCCTTCAATTCTTTGCCGTTTTGTTTCTTCATCCATTCCGATCAAAAGCCCTTTATCATTGTTGCTTAATCGTGTCTGAATCGGGTTATTGCAAATTCTAGGGTTATTGCAAATTCTAGGGTTAGGGTTCTATGGGTTAAGTTATTTGGGGAAGAAGAAAGACTTTTATTTATGTTTTAAACGAGTTGACGCTACCCCGCGCGTTGCGGCGGGATGTTGAGTATGAATGTCTTCAGTATCACTATATGATATACGAAAACACAATTCAAATTTTAGACGCTAGGCACACAATCCAAATTAATCAATATTATTTTAACTAATTGTTGACCTAAGGAAAACTTTATAATAATAATAATCACCATCGCGCTACGTGTGTGGCAATTCGGTCAGTATCGATTTGTTTTATTATGAAATAGACACTCGTAAATTACATTGTATTAAAAAACTATTAATAATAAGTTTAAATATTAACATCGTTCTTGTGAAAAAAATAATCCAAATAGCTTATTTTGATTTTATGATGAGTAATTTGGATTTTATTTGAGTGCTAATTATAATTGCATAAGTAAATAAATAATAACATATTTTGTGATTTGTAATTATACATAATTTTTGTTCCAAACTATCTTCTTCCATAAATACTACAAACAATGTATTT
Organism: Ambrosia x helenae; assembly: GCA_030844895.1. Taxonomy (NCBI): domain Eukaryota; kingdom Viridiplantae; phylum Streptophyta; class Magnoliopsida; order Asterales; family Asteraceae; genus Ambrosia; species Ambrosia x helenae. Next base: position 58,030 of record JAUTDX010001332.1, on the reverse strand, counting down.
GTCGCGTTTCATAATGTTTGTTATTTTTACACTTTAAATTGAAAAGAAAATTACATTAAAATTTATAACCATATATTGACATTCATCTAACTAGGTTTATACCAGCCGCGCGTTGCCGCGGCGGGGGCGCCAGATGTCAGCGTTTTTTAAGTTGTGCGCATATATTAGATGCGATGAATAAACGCTATAAACCATACCAACGTTTTAGACTGTTTGAATCACTACATAGGAACCAAACTAAGAGTAAACTTAAAAATTCTATATTTATTACACAATCTGTTTTGATTTATCAATGAACTATGTTACTGGCCTTATAGATCAAATAAGGAAGTACAAAAACGCAGGCTAGTATCCTTACTTTGGTTATCAGCCATAGTTAACACCAACCTCTATCAAGAACAGATCTTAATCAAAGAAATTAACTATGACACAGTCAACAAAAGTACAGTTTAACAGATGAAAGATCTAAACAGCAAAGAAGCTCAAAAGGGTTTGACCTGAAAAAGTCAAAAGACAGAAAACTCACCAAAAGTAGGCAAAGAAATAGCATGGCCGTGTCAAATCCGCGGCAGGACCATAACAAAACGTCTCAGAAGGCAATATTTTGCAGTAATGCAATTCATAGCCGAACATCATAGACGGGGTTGGTAGAAGCCGTGTAGAGAAATAACGGGCTCAGTCTACATGTGGGAGATCATTTATCACATCGGTCGGTTGCGAATAGTAAATCGCCATCACAACGATGCACAAATGGTACCTTTCACATAGATTGTCATCATCGCCCTAAATTAGGTAACTATTTCGCATATGAAGGAACCAGGGCATGGTAAAAAGCAACAAATAGAAGGGCCAGCACAAAGCAAGGCCGCAAAGCGTATGTCATCATAGCCAAAGGTGCACCATCCATACCGTTTATGGCAGACGCTACAGTATGTTATTTAACCAAAATCCGTTGATGACATAGTATCTTTATATTGCATAAAGGCTCAGGCGTGCAATGATAGGTCAACCGGTTGCGCTGCCATAGCGCCATCGCAGTCGACATCTGCATTGGACACGCAATCATCATAGCCAAGTAGCCACAAATGCAATCGGCAACGGGGAAAAAGTACAATTAACAGCGCAAACACAGCCACCAAATGCCGGCAATGAAAGCTAGCGGATTCCTAACCCAAAGCACCAAATAGCACAAATAATTTGCCACGAAAAGCCTCATCTAAGCTAACAACTGCTTTGTTCTCAATTTTCTACCAAATCCACCAAAAAACTCATCAAAGAATCAGACAAAGAACCTCATTTAATCTCAAGAACCAAGCTGTGATCTTAACCTAAAGAAATAAATAAATCCTTAACATAAGCACAAACCCTTTAGAAAACCCACAGCCCTTTCACCAAGATTTAGAGAAAGCAATCAAAACCAAAAATTCCAAATAATTATGAACGGTAGCAAGAGAAATAGAAACCTGACACCAACTCACTCTTTAATACAACAGGCTAACATACCGGAAACATTTAACATCACCGGAGCAATAAAACCCACGAAATACCAAACCCCGTCGCTGGATTACCGGCGCTAGCGCCGCCGCCGCCAAGGGTTTCGTAAATGAACCCGGTAACAACGGACGTCGTAACAGAGACCACCGGTAACATTGAGGCAGACAACGATCGGGGTTTTTATCGAGATGAGAACGGCCGACAACCTGCCGTCGCCATCACGACGACGACAAAGGGATAATGACAGAGAAGAGATCAGCCTTAACCGGCCAAGAAAGTGGACTGAAAAGCCCAAATAAAATCGGTTAAAACCTGCAACCGGTCACGCCGGTGAACAACCGGCGACGCTGACAGGTGGCGGGTTACGCATTACAACTTGTACGTGACGTCGGCTGACGTATGTGTTGACGAATCCGAGCTTTAACGGGTTGTATTCAGCTAAACAGTGTTTCGCTCTCAGATCAGAAGTTGCATTTTAAATCTATTTATAATACCTTTAAAATTAATCTGATATAAAACTTTATGAAATTGTATTGTATAGTATTTTATCTACCATATTTTAGATAGTAAGAAAGGTTTTCTATTTTTTGAAAGTCAACATATACGTACAACAACAAATTTGTAGTATTTATTTTATGAAATTTGTATCGTATATAAAACTCTATGAAATAGTATTGTATATTATTTTATCAACCACATTTATCTGTAAGAACTAAGAAAGGTTCTATATTAAACTTTGGAATAACAACAAACTAGTTTTATACCCGCCGCGCGTTGCCGCGGCGAGGGCAAGGGGTTACCGCGGCATACATAGCCGCCGCAAGTTGCAGCGACAACATATGACGGGTAAAAAACGTATCATCACCATCGTCTCGCAACGGCTGGGAACTCCAAACGAAGGCACAATAAAACCAAGACAAAGGTTTTTACCGGCAAACTATGTATATGTCTTAAAACACAAATTATGGAGTTACAAAAGTTGCAAGTAAATAAATTTAAACTGCTTTTAAACACAAATTATGGAGCTAAAGAAGTGCAATAAATCAATATAAATCAAGTCAAAGGTCAAAGTTAAATGCAATAAATCGAAGAATTAATTAAAAGGAGTTACAGAAAAGGAAGGGCTTACTATCCCCTTGATCAGTAAGTCCAAAGCAAGCCTGCGCTGGTTTATTCCATTCATTAACACAAACACAACCACCGTACCATCGTCACCTACGACCTCACCGGTATCCCCTCCGTTACCGGAAACCATGTCGGATTCCCACAACCGTTAATACCGTCAACATCGAGTAAGGATTCAAAGCACCGTCACTAACCACCAAGGACGGAGAATACAAAGCGACATACAACAGCGGAGAATACGAAGAACCAAAACCAGATCTCGGAGAGGAGAAGAGGCGGATTTGGTGACTGTGGTGGTGTCGGTGGTTGTCGCCTAGGGTTTCCATATCCAACCCGGCAAAACCACCCTTATCACCAACGCGTCTGTCTCTTAACCGGAGACAACAGAAAACGACACCGATCAACACACCGTCCGCCTGAAAAGCACCGATCTACCACCGGCGCTTATAACGAAGCAACCCAAGAAGTCGGCAACCGGCGTAACCGGAACCGGTCAACAACACGCAACCAGGAGTTCTACAAAAAAAGCAACAGAGAGGAAGAAGACGGGAACGGAGGCGGAAGTTGCCGCCTTAGAACCGCCACAGAGGTGAAAGATTCGTAGAAAGAGAGACGGTGGATATATATGGAGGAGTAGCAGCTTTGAAGACTTGTACCCCGTATAACCACGCTTTAAAGTGTTGTATTGACCGAAACAGTGATCGCCCCTCACATTCAAAGTTGCAATTTAAATCTATTTATAATTATAAATTTTTAAAGAAAGCCTTCATTATATACGGACAAAAAACTTAAAAAGTGTACAATAGAATACCATGGGTTAAAGAGAACTATTTAAATTCATTTATCTGGAAAATTGAGATAGATAAAGATAACCGAGAGAGACGGATGGGGTAGGGGCGCGACCACCGCTCGTTGCCGGTTCCGGCGACGGGACAACGTTTCGATTGCTCATAAACCACACTATCGCCCCTTCCACCATCACCATTGTACAATCGCTAGCCGCCTCGCTCCGTCTCTAGCGGTGGTCGGCCACCGTGGCCACCGCCGTAAGTCTGGTGTGTGCTTGGACCCTGACACCCTGTGCTTTTGCATTTATGTCTGTATCATATTTTTAGAAGAAAAAAAATGCTATAACTAAAGGTGAATACATAATTTTCGTCTGAAATTATTGTATATATACACAAAGCAAAGAAAAGGTGTCTTGAATCGGTAACATACCCATCCAACTGTTGATAGAAAAGCCGACGGTTGAAGGGGTAGAAGGGAACGACGGTTGAAGACGGAAGGGAAGAGGCAGTCAGGAACGATGGTGCGGAAACGGAAGTTCAATCGCCGTTAATTTGCACCGTTAAATTTGTTTGAACCATTAAGTTAATATTTGTATGTATATGTAATGTATAATTAATCTTTTATTTTCAACACAGATGCATTGTAGTAGAGTGGTTAATGTGTGTGTGTTGTGTTGGGCAGACTCAGGTTCGATTCTCCCCAGAATCTGGTCTGAACCTTTTTTTTATTTTTATCTTTTGGCATTTCTTTTATTTATATTATTGTTTCCTTTTATACATATAAATACATTTATATCTTAAAATAACCATAACTAATTCAGTTTTGATCCAAAAATTATGAAAAATTTAGGTGTAACATCTTGACACCCTAAACAAAATTATCACATTTTGTTTTCTGGAAAATACTTTATTTTGTATTTTTCTTGATTTAAATTGTTTTAATCATAATTAATTGATCAAAAATTCGTTTTTAATAATTTAATCTCAAAATTTTTGGAAAATTATTTCTAATAATCATGAGCTGAAATAAAAATTATTGATCCAGAAAAAAATTATTTTTATTCGTTTTTCTATTTGTGATCATTTAAATATGATTTAAATGCATTAAATCAGTTTTAAATATAAATAAATTTAGAAAAATTATGGGAAAATTATTTTCATTGATTTACATCAGAAAGTATTCATTTTCTATAAAAATAATATCTGTGGATCATAACTTGTATTTTTAGTCTTATTTATGTTTAATTAGACATAATTAATCATTTATTTATTTATTTATGCTATTTAACATCTGTTTTATAAATACTTTTTCTTATAAAACAGAAATATTCTTATGTTTGAAAGTCTTAATCCTCATTTGTTTGGATCGTTGTGTAACTCGTAATTATTTGTTCAAATATTTATGATCATTGTATTTATTTACAACTATTTAGTTACAGTAATTAACTAAATTATTTTGTCTTAATTATTCAAAACATATTTTTATCTGAATACTCAATTGGAAATATTTAGACTATCGTATCATATTCATAGCGTTTAATCATATACTAATTTCATATACAAATATAATATCAATTTAATTTATCGCAAAACCCTAATTCCCCAAATCGACTTAGCAAACCCTAATGCCTTAGACTCTAGATACCTTAGACTTTTAAGTCACTTTTCTCATTAGTATTCTTATACATATAGTTTGAGTTCTTCGTAATTCTTAAGCCTTTTGTGACGAACTTTCTTGGATTTATCAAGTAGCAAAACTGTGAGTATATCTTTCCTCTTTTTTCATGTTTTACAATTTTGGGGCTACTCATGTACACTATTATCAAATGTTATTCTTATACTTAATACAATTCTCATGTGTGTTTGCCTTATGTGATTTGGTGTGCATTTTATGCTTGTCAAAATCATTAACCGTTGGGCGGCCTAGCATTTCAATGAATAGTACTATGGTATATACCCCTTGTGACTCTGTTGAGAGAATCTTGGTCATTGTCTTGTTAATTCATTATTAAAAAAAAATGGTTATTCATGTGTTAGTCTCATTCATTTAGGCTTGGTTTTGACTGATACTACTTATTACATAATTGCAAATGGTACCACACATGAATTGCTAAACACTTTCTCTTACTATATGTATTCAAATCAGGGTATGCTAACCAATACATTTTTTGTAATGACGTATACTATTTTCGTACATGTTTCAGGTTATTATTGAGACGTTTCTTTTAAGCTTTTGGATTTATATTTAAGCTTTCATTTCATTGTAATCTAGTTAGATTTGACGTTTTAGAATCATTGTACTTTGTATTTTTTTTCCTTTCAATGTAATAAACTATTTCATTCAATGTATTCAATTTACACTTTAGTACCATGAACTATTGAATAATCGTCACTACGTGACACCTCGATGATTCCGCCATCAGTTGGGGTGTTACAAGGTTAAGTTTTAATATTAGAGTTATACATTGTTTATGGTTAGGCGTTAACATTGGAGATACATTGTTAATTGTTTTAGGTTAGATGCTACCCCAAACTTTCCTGCATGTAATTGTAAAACGCATCAGTCTATTTCTTAAGTAAAATTATGTCGTATTAGATTTCTCAACCCGGGACGCTCCCAGGATATAAATCTAGTACTAAATAAACACCAAGAAATCAGTGGATCATTGGATGTCCGACGAAGAAAAGTTAACCGCCGGAGGTCGTACTCCTCTGGTTTTGCCGATGACTTGGGGCCCTTAAAATTTTTGGGCCTAAAGCCCTAGTTTCATTTTACTTATGCTAAAGTCGGTCCTTAGGATCACTTAAAACCCTAAAAACATGTCCAGTCAACTGTCACATCAGAAAAACATTTATTCTTTAAAAACATTAAAAACTCAACCAATAAGAAAACCCAAAAACCCCAAAAAAAAACATTGTCACATCATCATCAAAACCCCCACCTGAACCCAATAAGGAAATCCACAACCCCCTACCCAGGTCCACCTACACAAAAAGTTAGGTTTTAAAGGTTTGTGATCACAAAACTCAACTAAAAACTTGATCTAACAACTACTCTCACAATAATACCTCTATCAAAAACCTCTAACTCATCCTTAAAAACCTCTACGGGTGATGCTTTTAGATAACGGTTTTAATTTCTTTGATTACCCCTCCACCACATTCAGTTATGAAAACTAAAAACAAAAATATTAAATGATAAAACAAAAGAGAGTTTTTTTTTTTCTTTTCATGCATGTCATTTTCAGTGTAGACTTTTAATTTCTAGTCATGCCCATTTAAGGGATCTAAGACTTACTCCAATTGGTTGATGTCATTGTCGGTGTAGACCTTTAAACATTTCAAGTCATTGCCCGTTTATTGATGTTTTGAACCTTCAACATCATGAATTTAACTGTCGTTCCTGTGGGGCACCAGGAATGTTTGTAGGATAAAAGTTTTCTTTCACTTGTTTTAATTAATTATGTCTTGTCACATCACTTCACTAATTTACTTTAAGGAAACATTTTTTTTGGAGGCAAACTTTACTCAAATATCACTTCACTGATTCTTTTATTTATTTTCATTTAAATACCCAAACTTTTTTTTTATAAATTTCACATGGTTTCAACTTTTAAACCGGTTATTAAGATTTAATTCATACTATTACAACCGTCCCACCAAACGGTCAGCAAAATTAATTTGTAATGGTATAACTTGATCCAAATAAAATGGTAGAACTTGATCCAAATAATTAGATACAAAAGGCCTTAAAGACTAAATACGTATTTTACAGGATTTTTTTTTAGATTAATAAATTATGACACGCAAAAGAACGTCATAAAATGTTTTGCCGTTCAAAAAAAAAAACGTCATAAAATTCTGTCATAATATGTGTCGAAAAAATATCAACAAAAACTGTCATAAAAATGTGTGTCATTAAAAAGTGTCATAACGCGTGTCAATAAATGATGTTATAAATGTGTGTCATAAACAAATGACACGCGAAAATATGTCATCTTAAATTTATGACACCACCATCCTTAACGTTTTTTTTCTTGTCATCAGACCATTTTCTTGACACGCAATGCGTGTCAAGAAATGCCTTTTTTCTAGTAGTGTACTAGTCCCTAGTTTGATCCATTGTATGGAATAGTAAGAACAGATTTTCGATCTCTACTATGTTTCTCCATGTTAGAGAGTAAACATCACTCACCCATACATTTTTTTTTTTGAAGGGCTACTTTCATTAAACACAGCAACGGGAATCTCCAAGGCGGAGAAACCCGAGCGAAAACCAACAACGTTACATTACATCAAAACAAACTTTTGCCAACCTTCCCAATCCACTCTATTATGGTTACCCCTACTATTGTACCAAAGAAAACTAAAAGACTTAATATCCGACATAACTTTGGTGATCGACACTTGAGACCCTTGAAAAATCTTCTCGTTTCGAGACTTCCACACGCACCAACAGGCAACCATAAATATCCCGCGAACCGTCTCCTTCTTAGCAGCATCCAGACCAAGCTGCGTAACAACTTGCTGCAGGTCCTGGACAGAAAAAAGCACCAGCGGCGGAAGACGGCACCAATTCGCCACAGCGACCCATATCCCATTCGTAAAACGGCAACCAGTAATCAAGTGCTCAGTAGTTTCGTCTGCAGAATCGCACAACACGCAGCGATTATCCCCAACCTGGACACCTCTTTTCTGCAGCTCCACTTTCGTAGGAAGGCGATCCAACCAGGATCGCCACATAAATAAGTTACACTTCGCAGGAACCCACTTACACCAGCGCAAAACATTATCGTTAGTCTCCAAAGTATCTTCGTTACACCACTGCTTAGTGTCTTTAACACTCAAATTCTGCACAAGACTCTTATTCCATGTCCAGCGATCCGAGTTAGAAGACAGCTGAGTGCCCGAAATCATCCGACAACATAGAACCAGCTGCTGCGTTTCCTGAACAGTACTCGGGTAACGCTTCCAACCCCAAGTCATCGCCCCAATCAGATTATTCCGACCCAGTCTTTCTGACACGTAACAGTTTTTATTCACTTCTAACCTGAACAAATCCGGAAAGAGCAACCTGAGAGGAATCCGGTCTATCCACGAATCAATCCAGAACTTGATATCCTCCCCGTTTCCCACCTCCCCTTGAATGAGAGAGTTGAAAGAAGACCATTGATCGCCAATCTACTCCCGCATTTAACGATATCATTCCACACCCCTTTAACAGACGGATTACATGAAATAACTTGGTATCGCCGTGAAGAACCATGAATAGCGTCAACCACTCTTCGCCATATCGCATTAGGTTCCGACTTGTACCTCCATATCCATTTCAATAAGAGAGCATTATTCGCATCTTCCAGCTTTGTTAATCCAAGACCACCATTCTTTTTCGCTTTGGTGACTATCTCCCATCTTACCCAATGAATCTTGTTGACGTCTATGCTTCCTCCCCATAAGAACTTTTTAACCATAACCTCAAGCACCTTTCTAACCCCAACCGGCATCTTGAATAAAGCGAAATAGTAAGTAGGAAGACTCTCCAAAACAGATTTAATAAGAACCACTCTACCGGCCATAGAAAGCACTTTCGCCTTCCACTTTGAAAGGCGGTTTCTAAACACTTCCACAATAGGATCCCAACTCGCAAGCCTATTCATGTTAGCGCCAACTTGAATACCAAGGTATTTGAAAGGGAGCACCCCCGGGGAGCAACCCAACTCCTCGGCTTTCCATTTCAGATCATCCCCATTCGTCCCTATACCAAATAACGTGGATTTGTTGATGTTTATTTTCAGCCCTGAGCACAGATGGAAAATCCGCAAAATTCTTTTAAGAACTTTAAAATTTTCCTCCGACCATTCCCCCATTATCATGGCATCATCCGCGAACAAGAGATGTGTCAAACAAGGCCCATCAGCAGGAAGTTTAATACCCATAAAAACACCATCATCGCTCGCTTTTTTAATAATACCCGATAAAGCTTCCATGGCAATAATGAATAAAAATGGGGAGATAGGATCTCCTTGTCGCATACCTTTCTCACACGAGAATTCAAAAGTAGGCGACCCATTCACGAGCACCGAAGATCTAGCCGAGGAAAGCACCCCAAGGATCCAACCGCACCAAGACTCAGGAAAACCCATTTGTCTCATGACCATCAGAATGAAACCCCAATTGATATTATCGTACGCTTTCTCGAAATCAATTTTAAACAAGAACACCTGTTTTTTAGATTGTCTGGCCCAAGTCAACACTTCACTCACGACCAAAGGCCCATCTAGAATATATCTCCCGGCTATGAACGCCGTTTGATTTTCATTTATCACCTTATCCATCACCTTCTTAAGCCTGCACGCGAGAACTTTAGAGATAGCTTTACTAACCACCCCAACCAAATTAATGGGTCTATACTCTCCCAAACTGACAGGGGCTTTATTTTTTGGGATCAACGTGATGAAAGAAGACCCAACTCCGCGTCTGATAGAAGCATTATGAAAAAAGTCTTCAAATATCAAATTAAAGTCCTGCACAAAAAGAGACCAATATTTTTTAATAAAACGAAAGTTGAACCCGTCCGGGCCCGGGGCTTTATCGCTACCACAAGAGAAAACAGCTTCCTTGATTTCAGCTTCAGAAAAAGGAATAATTAAACCCCCCACATCAACATCCGAAAGCCGCTGAATCCCATAACACTGTAACATCGGCCGATCCACCATATCTTCAGCAAACTTGTCTCGAAAAAACCGCAGAACCTCTTGTTTAATCATGTTAGGACGAGTCTCCCACGCGCCGTTGATCAAGAGACCCGGAATAGCATTGCTGGCCTTCCTACTATTAATAATCCCGTGGAAAAACGAAGTATTTTCATCACCTTCTGCGGCCCACTTGACTCGGGCTTTTTGTTTGGCATCTTTGTACCTCCACATCTCTAGTTGTCGAAGCCGAACCGAGCCTTCTTCAAAAATCCAGATTTCCTCCTCTGCTAGCGCACGATCTTCCATAACTAATTGGATAGAATCCAATTCCTCTCGCAAAACTGTTTCCTCTTCGGCCTCTTTACATTTAATTCCTTTGATCCAAACCTTTAACTTTTGTTTAACCCTTTTAAGTTTCTTCAACAAACATATATCAGGAGGACAATCACTATCTCGAACATCCATGCAAGCTAACTCGACCACCTTGTCAATACCATCCCTTCCAAGCCACGAGTTGTAGAAACGAAACGGTTTAGCACCAAAGTTCCGGGAAGCAACCTTAAGAATCAACGGACAATGGTCGGATAATTCTCGCGAAAGCGCCCGGTACTCCGCATTCGGCCACTCGAACACCACATTAGGAGAAACAAGAATACGGTCAATACGGCTTAATTTGTCTCCAACACAATATGTGAATTTACGGCCCCTAAGGATGAATTCGGACAAGCCAATATCTTCTATAAACTCGTTGAACTCCTTAGAAGCGATCGCATTAAACTTAGAATTCTTGCGTTCATCAACATGTCTAACACAATTGAAATCCCCACCAAGCACCACATAATCGTTGCTGAAAACGTTAACCCTTTTGATTGCATCCCAAACCCGTCTTTTATCCACCAGTTTATGAGGAACATAAATGTTCCCAAACGAAATGCTTTTACCATTCTCTTTCAAGTAAGCCGTAACAAACAAGTAATTCTGCTGCTTCACTATATTGACGTTTTCGAGCATCTTTTCATCCCAAATCGTAAGAAGACCCCCTGACCTCCCGTTGGAAGGAACCCAATCGAACCGGAAATCGTCATTACCCCATATCCTCCCCATATTAACCCCTTCTAAAGACACTAACTGAGTTTCTTGGATCAAAACGAGATTACCTTCTTGTTCTCTACGTAAGTTGCGTAACCAATCCCATTTTCTCTCTTCCCCCAACCCACGCACATTCAAAGAAACCACATTCATTGATGAACCACTTGAGAGCCTTCTTCCCGAACCATCTTAGAAACCATGTCTTCAAACGCATCAATATTAGTAGCTCCCAACTTGCCGCCTAACAAAATAGTCGCTTCCACCTCCTTGTTGATTTCGTCAATCCGTTCACCATTAACTACACCTGCGCAAACACTGGAACACTCTTTATTCAAGTCCGGCGTACAAAACACTTCTTGAACCATTTCATCATTAGCCGCTTGTACTTGGACAGGCGTCGCGAAACTTTCTTGCACCTCAACTCTAGCCGCCTGAACTTGGGCCGGAGTACCATAAACGTTGGAGATAAACCGATCAATGTCAAATAAGTCTTCGTCACCTCTAGCCCTCTTCTTGGGTCTAACCTGACCCACTGGAGAAACGGATAAATTTCTTCTACCTTTTTTCTTAAAACCTCTCACTTTTTTCTGCACAAGTTGCCCAGTACCTTGTAAATCTCCAACAGTATGGGAAGGAATATTAGTATCACCTATAGAGACCCCACCAATATTACCAACATTACTACTCAATTCGTTGGAAGTGATAATGGTATCTTGACACGGTTCCTGTTCGCCACTACCATCCAAACTCGTCTCTTCGACTCCATCCTGAACCTCTACCGAAGCATTACCTTCATCCGCCATGAATACGTCATCACTAATAATCTCATCACTACAAACCTCTTCTTCAACATCCACTATACAGTCCGGTACCCAATCACCCGGATCTTCGTCAATGTTAACCGGAAAAACCTTAGACTTCCAACGTAAATGGACATTACTATGGATACGATTAACATTAGAACAAAGCACCCCCATAAGAACATAAGAGAGATCATCACTATCGTTCAAGCTAGACAACTGAACCACCTCTCCTACTGAGCTACCAATCTCCCTTAAGATCGATTCCTTCAACAAACACATGGGTAAACCGTAAACCTTAATCCATGCAATACGTTCAAAGTCAACTATTTGGCCCTCCCACTCTTCCAAAGAACTAAAAACTTTCTCCCACAAATTCTTTTTACCCAGGAACCAAGTCTTGTCTTCCACTGATTCAAAAACTACAATAACATGAAACCCCCCCAGGTATTTTATAGTAATGCTTTTATTAATACTAGAAGAAAACCAAGACCTCAAGTCTGTTAAAGATTTAAAGTCTATAACCCTTCCCAACAAACCAACATCATACCATTCATTGCTAGTTTCAACGTCGTCTGGGACTGCAATCTCGACCACATTAGGTTCCGGTTCAATATTATTCGAACATAATTGTGACTAAAATTTAATCTTTGATAAGGTGACAAATATTAGGGATTGATTAGCAATCACCAACATTAGTTGACTGAAATTTAGTCTTTGATAAGGTGACAAAAATTAGGGACTTATTAGCAGCCACTAACATTTGTTGACTAAAAATCAATCGCTAATATTATTCGTAACTGATAAATCAGTACTAAATATTATGTATTGGAGACTGATATATCGGTTCATGATAATTTAGTCCCAAATGGTCACTTTTTTTGTAGTGTGACATACCTGTTCAATTTTCACCGAATAAAACAATCAATAGGTAAGCAGTGAAGATTCATTGTAAAAATAAATAAACATGATCTAATTGCTATCGACTAAAAAGATTGGAGGATAGTAACTTTTCATGTCTTCAGACTATTTTTTTCTACTCATATATAATTAAGTATCTATTTCATTAATCACAACATAAAAAAAGTCGGTTTTTTTCTTCTTTTTTTACAGCACTACGGTACTCGTTGGAAAGATAAAAAACGCTCGTTAATTTGGTGTACTTTTTTTCAAAAAAAAAAGGTGGTACAAACGGTTTAAATAATTAAAAAAATTATAAAACAAACGGTAAAAATAATAAAACAATACTAAAAAACAAACGGTTAAAAAATAGCATTTATATTAGTCAAAAATAAAATAAAAACAGTTACCAGCACGGTAAACAGAACCAGTAAAACGGTTCATGGGACGACTACCAGCCTAGGTGGCAGCGGTGTTACCGTGCTGATAGTGGGTACCCTGAACAATTCAAGTGGCACTCCGTCTCCTCTGACTTTTGACTATCAAAATAGGGAGGGGAAAACCATGAAAATAGACGTTCACTTTGTGGAATTATAAAATATGCATGATTCAACTAGATACAAATAATGGTAGAACTTGATCCAAATAATTAGATACAAAAGGAGTTAAAGACTAAATACCAGTCCCTAGTTTGATCCATTGTATGGAATCGTAAGAACTGATTTTTGATCTCTAATGTGTTTCTCCATATTTGAGACTAAACATCACTCACCCATACATTTGCACCATTTTCATCATAGAGTAAATTATTTAGGACTGAAATCCAGTCATGAAATAAGTTTCCCTCTAGAACCTTATATTATTCAGACATAATTGTGACAGGAATTTAGTCTTTGATAAGGTGACAAATATTAGGGACTTATTAGCAATCACCAACATTTGTTGACTAAAAATCAATTGCTAATATTATTCGTAACTGATAAATCAGTACTAAATATTATGTATTGGAGACAGATATATCGGTTCCTGATAATTTAGTTCTAAATGGTCACTTTTTTGTAGTGTGACATACTTGTTCAATTTTTCACTGAATAAAACAATTAATAGGTAAGCAGTGAAGATCCATTTTAAAAATAAATAAACATGATCTAACTGCTAATGACTAAATATTTTTTCTACTCATATATAATTTAACTATCTATTAATCACAACATAAAAAAAGTCTGGTTTTTTCTTCTTTTTTGTATAGCACTATGGTACTCGTTGGAAAGATAAAAAAACGCTCGTTAATTTGGTGTATTTTTTTTCAAAAAAAAAATGTGGTACAAAAATGTTATTAATGTGAAAAATCGTGGGGAAGGTGCATGTGCCATGCGCATGAGAGAGAAAAAATATTTTCTTTTAAATATTAACAATGGCTCCACCTATTAACACCCCATTGCTTGTATTTTAACCCCCCGAAACGCATCGCTTTGGCCATAATGAGACGCTTTAGGTCAAATCGAATGAGGGCAGTACGAGTTGCAGGAAAAGTTGAAATTTATAATCTGAAGCGCCTCGCTATGGCCAAAGCGAGGCGCTTCAGATCAAAGATTTATTTTGGGTCGTTTTTTTTTGTTTTGAAGTGGTTTTTTTTATTAGTGTAAAAAAAAGTTTAAGAAAATTTAAAAAAAAAGTAATAACCCTAATTAAACTTTCATTAATAACTCTAAAAGTGTTTATTTTTTATGTTTTATTTTAAAAAAATAATAACCTTAATCAAACTATCATAAACCAAAATGAATATTCTATCTTTCTAGATTCTACCATAAACGAAAATTCAGTACTTCCGGGAAAGATACAACATTAATCTTCATTATCCTTTATCATCTCTAAGAATTTAATTCCTAACAACTATTCACCACCGTTAAGCTTAAGAAACATAAAATGCGTAAATAATCGTTAAGTGAGGTGAATTATTATCATTGATTACATCTTTGACCTAAAGTACTAATGTGATCGGTTACTGCTCTCTTCCCAAAGTACTAATGAAGACCTTGATCTGCAATATTTGAAAATTATCATCTCTTGACATGCTTGGTAAAAGAGAGGAACACTTTCTTCTTTTGTTCTACAATCTTTGTTAGTTGTTAATGTTGTTCTAGTTTTTTTTTTTCTACTTTTAGAAAGGTTTGAGAGAGAAGGTGGTTGTTCTCGAATCTCAGTTAGTCTGAAATGTTACTAAAATGTGAAGACCTTGATCTTCGAATGCAGTATGCGCGTTGAATTTCATTAAATAAGTGAAAAAGACAATTAGAGTTCGTTGTACTGGTTGCGGAAAGTTGTGATAAACAAGATAATGGGAAGAAGATCAGAGCTCCAAAAGCAAGTGTGAAAGAGAAAGAAAGTAGAAGAAGAAGATGAACCGTGCTCCATCATAACTTGGACCGGCTTGAGATGTGAGCTTGATTAGCTTAAATCTCTCTGATCCATGGTATCCACTATCACCTGAAGCTTTACTTTCATACCTCTGTTTTGAATTAGTATAAAGAGAGCAAACCGACGAACATCATTCAAATTTTCAACTTCCCACTAACCTGTGCGCCATCATCGACTACAGCAAACCGACGATCTTCCTCCACGACACTCCTAATAGGCCCATCTCTATATCACGGTACGATTTAGGGTTCCGAAGTTAAATCCAGCAAAATGCCACTTTGGAGTTGGAGCTGGAAAGTATCTTGGATATTTAGTAACAAAAAGAGGGATAGAAGCTAGCCCCGAACAAATAAAGGCCATCCTTGATCTCAAATCCCCAAAAAATATCAAGGATGTGCAAAGGCTAACTGGCAGGATAGCAGCCCTGAATAGATTCATCTCAAAATCCTCAGAGAAATGCAAGGAGTTCTACGACATCCTGAAGAAGAATAACAAATTTGACTGGGGACAGAGACATGAAGAAGCATTGAAGAAGCTGAAAGATTATCTTACAACAACTCCATTATTGATGAAACCTGAGGATGGAGAACCTCTCAAGCTATATCTTGCAGTTTCTGGGAATGCAATAAGTGCTGTCTTGGTAAAAGACTTCGAAGGGCAACAACATCCTGTCTATTACGTAAGTAAAACTCTACTAGATGCTGAAACCAGGTATTCACATCTCGAAAAACTTATCTTAGCTTTAATAATTGCTTCTACTAAGTTAAGGCACTATTTTGAAACACATAAAATATATGTTCAAACTAATTATCCCATTAAGAATGTACTTAGAAAACCTGAAATATCTGGAAGAATGGCAAAATGGTCAGTTAAATTAAGTGCTTTTGACTTAGAGTATGAGCCTAGAAATGCAATCAAATAACAAGCTCTAGCAGACTTTGTGGCTGATTTCAGTAGTGACATCCTGAGTGAAGTAGAGTTTGAAGTTCAACAACTAAATGAAAATTTAGAAAAATGGAGTCTATACACTGATGGTGCTTCCAATGCAAGAGGCACAGGCCTAGGAATACTACTAAAATCGCCACAAGGGGACAAGATACCCCATGCTATTAGATGTGCATTTCAATCAACCAATAATGAGGCAGAATATGAAGCTCTCATTGCTGGTTTACAACTTGCTAGAGACATGCTTATTGTTAATATTGAAGTTTTTGTTGATTCTTTGTTGATTACTAACCATCTCAATGGATCATATGTAGTAAAGGGTCAAAAGTTAGCTGTTTATCTCGAAATTGTTAAAAATTTAGCTACTTCTTTTGTAGATTTTTCACTAACACAGGTACCTAGGGAAGAAAATGTTGAAGCTGATGCCTTAGCAAATCTGGGATCCTCTTTAAATTTACCAGAAGGATCAAAGATTCCCATCATCCACATCCTGAAACCAGCAATTGAAGAATGGCATCTTGAGGATAGCCAGGCACATCCTGAGGATAAAACAGTCCATCCTAAGGATATCACTGTTTTAGCCACTCAGGTACAAGACGATTCATCATGGATGACTCCCATAATGAAATATTTACAAGAAGATGTCATTCCTGATGGAGAAAATCCAAAGGCTTTCAAGATGAAGGTATCTAAATTTACAATTATAGACAATATCTTGTATAGAAAATCTCTTGCAGGTCCATATCTGAGGTGTCTCAACAAAGATGAAGCAAACGAGGTACTCAAGGATATCCACGAAGGAGATTATGGAAATCATATAGGAGGAAGATCTCTCTACTCGAAGACCTTAAGGACAGGATACTATTGGCCAACTATGAAGAAGGATGCCATGCTATATTCCCAAAGTGTGATCCATGCCAAAGACACAGCAACATCCTTCACCAGCCTGCTGAACCACTACATCCTATTATTTCACCATGGCCCTTCATGAAATGGGGAATGGATATAGTAGGAAAGCTACCCAAAGCTCCCGGAGGAAAGGTATTCATGCTAGTAATGACAGACTACTTCTCAAAATGGATTGAAGCAGAGGCATTTGCGCAAGTAAGAGATAAAGAAGTGGTCTCATTCATCAAAAGGAATATCCTAACAAGATTTGGAGTACCATCTGAAATTATTTGTGACAATGGCTCTCAATTCATTAGCAAAATAACAACTGACTTTTGTGAGAGTTGGGGGATCAAGATGGTAACTTCAACACCAGTCCATCCTCAAGCCAATGGACAAGCAGAATCTTCAAACAAAATCATTGTCAACAACTTGAAAAAGAAGCTTGGGGAAAAGAAAGGGAAATGGGCAGAAGAGCTTCCATTTGTATGTACTTTGGGCTGATAGGACTACTTCCAAGAACGCTACTGGTCAGACACCTTTCTCCTTGGTCTTTGGAACAGAAGCAATGCTGCCAACAGAGATGGTCATGCCTACAGCAAGGAAACATCTTCAGGATACAACTACCAATTCTGAAAAATTATTATAGGATTTGGAAACTGTGGATGAACTCAGGGATGCTGCTAAGTTAAGGATGACAGCATATCAACAAAGGATTGCTAAAGCTTACAACAAAAATATCAGGATAAAAAGATTTCAAGAAGGAGACTTGGTACTAAGAAAAGCCTTCTAAAACACAACGAAACCAAGCGATGGTAAGCTAGCTCCCAAGTGGGAATGCCCATACTTGATCGATTCTGAAGCTGGTAAAGGAGCGTATTGGTTATCAACAATGGAGGGAGAGATTTTACCAAGGGCTTGGAATGCTATTCACTTAAAATACTACCATGCCTAGGGATGCATGTGACTGATCTCTCTGGAAGAGAAACCATGATCCGAATCACAGGTGGGATGAAGGTGAAGGCTGATAGAGATGAATCATCTCCATATGTAAGTACTTATCCTTAATCTATTTCGATCGATTATATTTTTACTAAACATGGTCTAGAAATAGTCTATCTTGAGAATTTTGCAGTACCATCCTGAAGATGGAATGCTTAGAAGACTAGAGGGTTGGCCACCCTTTCCTCCGTTAAGGTGTCTGACACCTTCCTAAGGTTTAAAGGTTTTCACCTTTCTCATTGGGTTAGCAACCCTCGCCTGGTGCGCACGTTGCCCTTGTATATTTTCGGGATGGTGGGACCAGTTCATGTAAAAGTGGCTGACAATTTCATTATCTTTGAGATATACATGGAGCTCTTAAGGTTTAGACATTTTTCAATGTCTCTTACGTATTTGGTCTAGTCACCAGGGCCTTGTCGCCAGTTATTCCTAAGGGCCTTGTCGCCAGTTATTCTCAAGATGTTTATTGGTCTTGTCACCAAGTTATTACAAAAGGGGTTTGATCCCAGTTAAACCAAATGCCTAAGTCGCCAGTATAATAACAATGTTTACCTTTATAGGATGTTATCAAAATTTAATTCTCTCTTAAGAAAGGATTGTAAACTTAAAGTCTATCTTGAAGATATTACACTGGGGACATCCTCAAGATGCAAGACTATACCAAAAATGAAGAAGAAACTTGACATCCTCGGGATAACAAAGACCATCCTGAAGATGACAATGATTTATGAGGAATATGGCAAGATCAGAAGAACTAATCAACAAAAAGAATACAAAAGGTATTGTTTTTGATTATTTCTTTATATCCTAAGCGTTTGCTAATGTTTGCAGAATATCAAAGAACACAGAGATGTCAAAAGATATTGATATATTATTCATAAAAGATCAAAAAAAAAAAAAAACAATACCAACCCCTGGCTTCATCCTAAACCAGGACCCATCCACCAGGGGTCAGCATTTCAAAGTCAGGGCTGAGAAAGATTTGGGGCTTCGTCTTGTGAAACAAGATCCCTCCACCCCAAAAGATTTCATTGTTCATACAAATAAAAACATAAAATTATCCTCATGATGGACAACATACCTGAAGAACAAACTGAGAAATTTTGCCTAAGATGACATCACAACTGAGACCCTCAAAAGGAGAAGTCTCTTGAGCAGAAGTACTGGCAGCCTTCCTCTTCTTAGAAGAAGCTGGAGCTTTGGCCTTAGGGGCAGGTGGAGGGCTTGTCATCCTGGAACTGAATGGAGAAGTTATCTTGGGGCCTTGATATCTTGATTATCGATCTCATCAAGATCGAAGTAATCAGGCTTCTTGCTGAAACAAAAAGTCAGACACAGGTTAGTACAGGGATCAAGATAAGCATATCCTCAGGATATGACAAAACTCACCAGACATCTCAGTAGCTCAACTCGTAGAGAAGCTTTCCTCTACTCCAAAAGTCCTCGCTGAAGCTGGAAGTTCTAGCACTGCCTTGTGTCTAATAAAAGCGTCTTCCAGGGGAGGAACAAGCTTTGCAAAACAAGCACCTGCAAAAGAATAATAATTTAGAATACTACTAACATCCTCAGGATGTGACTATCATGTTTCATATCTTATATATTTACCACTCTTTAACTAGGATATAAGGATCTCATCCCCATATTACGAAAAAGAACTTTGATTTCCAGGGCCTATCAAATCTCACAACGTTATGCAGAAAAGGAGGTTCTACGTCAATAAGTTGAAGAACGTAACGGCTTGACCCATGCGTTCTTAACTTATATATGTATGACAGGTCACCAATTTGAAGCTGAATGCCATGAGTCTGAATGATCTTGTTACAGACTATTAAGATCCTCCAGATCTCAGGCATAGCTTGGGCATAAGCCATTCCCGTCACATCAAAGAATTCTTTGATGAAATCTGGGAATGGATATTTAAGGCCAAGCTGGAATGGCAAGAAGGAAAAGCAAACCCAGACAGAAGAGGCAAAGTCAAACTTTGCATTCAGATCAAAAGGCCGAATAACGGCAGAATCAGGAAAAGCCCCTGATTTCTTAAGGGCTTGAATATCTTTGTCATTAAAAGTGCAAATTTCTTGATCAGGTTTTTTGATCAAGTTTTGGGGTGTGAAATCCTTAGGGATTCCAAAACTACCGAGAGCCCTTGTTAATTTCTTGCTCATTCTAAAGTTTGATTTGAAAGACTTTTTTGCAGGGATAAGAAAAAGAAAACGAGAAAGAAGCAAAGTAGTTACCATTTTTAACAATCTCAGTTGATTATAAAGAAGGAAGAAAAGCCTAGATATAGGCGGCAGGATATGATGAGGCGTAACGGTTATCACGAGGATTTAGCCTAAAAAATATCTGTTAGGGTCTTGGAACATGGAAAGATGAACCCCTCAATTGGGAAAAATATTTTTACCGTTGAGATAACGGCAACATATTTTTGCGGACAATTGTTGAGGGTGAAAATCCTCAGGATCATTTTACCTTATATCCCCAATGCAGCATCCTCAGGATAAGGATCAGACAGACTTCGGATGTAACTATACTTCAACATGTGCACATCCTGAAGATGGACTAACAATTTATGTTTACATGATATGATTGCAGGGACGATATGGAGTCACGACTATTCTTCAACAACTGTTAGTCAAACATCAGTCAAAGACTATCAAAGAATAAAGAAGACATGCTTGCCAATCAAGTTCAAAATCAAGGAGGAGGTCAAACCCGTAACCGTCTTGCATTAATTATAGGCGAATAAAGGGGAAACTGTCATCCAACGACTATATTCTATTGAAAGCTCACTTAACGTTCACCTGAAACAATTTCTACCAACATTAAAGGAGCTTAACTACATAGCGGATCTCACGGGATTCATTATTTACTTCATGTACTATATAAATGGGAGTGTTGGACGAGTATAGGACACATTGCTATCACTAGAGCTATACACATACACTTAGCTGCTTAGAAACACTCACACAATCATTGTAATCAGAGAACACTCGTCCATTCACTCATCCAAAGTTGTAATCTTTTTACAAAATTAATATTAACAAACAAGGCAGGGGCCTAGTCTCCTCCCGAGGTTTTATGCCGGCGATCTACAACTGATCAAGGGCTTTCCTCGTAGATCGAGTGTTGTTCTTTGTGTTTTACTACTTTATTTGTTCGTTCCATGAATTTGACGACAGTTCCATCCCGAGGATATAACTGTCCATCCCAAAACATACCTAAGCCATCCCAAGCATAGTTGTCACTTATTTATCTCTTTTGCATCCTGACTAAGCGTTTTCAGAATATAACTAGTTTTAATATTTGATTTACACTCTTAGCACTCTACCTCACAATTTCTAATTTGGAATACAAAATTATTTCTACTAGGTAATTTTTGACCAAAACAGTACCTATAATCGATTTGCATGTTATGATAGATTGTTAGGATATGATATGCGATGTTGATATGACATGATGAATGTATGAATGTGTAAGTAAGGACCTAAGATTTAGGTGATTGAATGCTAAATGAACCACAATGGGTTAATAGGGTAAGGGATAACGGAAATTCAATGCTTATAGCTTAACGAAGTCGAGGTAGTTTGGTGAATAACTTGATTAGACTTAGTGTGGTTGCTAAAATGGCCCTATGGATTTTGGGGTGTACTTAGATGAAGGATTGTGATTTGGATTTGGAAGTTACACAAGTTGTTGCATTGAGGTGAGTTCACGGCCCCTTTTCTTTTAAATGTTTTTCAACGTTTTTAAAATCGGGGGATTAACATGCTTGTATGATGAGTTAGACTAGAATTATAGAACACTTGATGGCCTTAGGTCGGTGCCTCGGTGGGTACGTTTTACGTGACACCCGTCCCCCATCGGAAGGACACTTTCCCTGCACTTCTTAATCATTAGCTCTTGGCTAGAGCCGTAGTTTATGTTGTAGATCTATTAGGTTGACGCCCCCTTTTTCATGATGAGTTAGATGTTGTCTTATGGAAAAGAACGTAATCTTCAAAAAGCACGTCTTGGAGAGGTCACCCCGGGAACAAAGTCATGGTTTGATTAGGAGCCTTTGGATACATCATACTTGTTAGATTTTCACGAGTCTACTTGGTTCTCTTTTAGTAATAATTGATCATACATTTTCATTAACCTTGAAAGTTTGTTTATTACTTTTAAACATGTGAACTCGCCAACATAATTTTGATGTTTTTAAGCATGTTTTTCAGGTACGGATGCTTAGGTTTTTAGAGAGTGGTTTAGCAGGACACTACGATGTACATGATGTTGGGGCCGTTTAATTTTCTAAAAACAATGTTTTTTATTTGTTTTGTAAAACAGTGTTAACTCTAAATTCTCGCTTCATCTTGGTGGAACATGTTTTTCTTGTTTTAAACAACTTTCGTTAACCACGAATTTAAAATATGTTTACCTAGAGGGTGTTAGCAAGATGTTCATACGTAAATACACGTGAACCGCTAAACTTTGTGGTAACAACTTCGGTTACCTCATGACTTGCGTTCCGTTGTGCGCTGTCGGGGTGTGACAGATTTTGACTTTAATCCATTCACCAATATTCCACGTAAACAACACCGAATGATTTCCCCAGCAGAATTCGAACCCATTGCAGCTCTAACAACTTTGACCGAAGAGTCTTTTGTCTCATCATCTGTCGTCCACCTCCAGTTGTCTTCCGAGTTACTAATCTTCGCCTTCTATATAATTCATAATCTATATCTATATCTATATATTATAATAAAAGAATATGGGTAAGACATATGGCACTTGGTGAGACCATCCTCCGCTTGATTTCCCTTAAAAGTTTATTCTCTCATGTGCATGGCATATGCAATTTCCCTCACGATTTTTAAACGTTAATAACTTTTATATACGATATTAAAAAAAAGAATTGCACCAAATTAACGAGCATTTTATTATCATTCTAACGAGTATCATACTGCTATACAAAAAATGAAAAAAAAAATTTAATGGTTTATGTTCATGCTAAAAAAAACAATGTGTTCTAGTAATTCATTAATCATTAATCATTTTTAGACAAGTCACTAATCATATTAAAATAATATATGTTTTTAAACCTACATTACATATAAGAATCCGCTAACTACATATAATTTAAAGATATAGCTAGTCATTTTTGTAACAATCTAATTTTTTTTATTTTGATGTGTGTTGCTAGGAACATTGATTACAAAGGTTGCTACTGGTTATGTGTAGCTTATAATTTTTAAACATCAGGTAAATATTTAGCTGATAAGTGATAATTAATCAACCCACCATGCATGTCTCTTTGAACGTTTTTAATGTATGTACTTTGAAAACATGTAATGATTATTCAAATAGATATTTAAATTATTTAGGAGTAGAGAAAATAGTCGGGAGACATGAAAAGTTACCATCCTACAATATTTTTAGTTGATAATAGTTAGATCATTTTTTTATCTTCAAAATGGATCTTCACTGTTTTATTCGGTGTCCCTTAAGGTGATCGATTATATATTCGTAATAAAGATTGAACATGTATGTCATTCTTTCACATGTATCACTTTACACAATAGAACTACCTATCATCATCATGACATGTCATTTGATATTAATTTGGTTGTTTTTTTTTCAGGTTCACATCGCAGCTTTAGAATGTCTTGAAGAAGTGACAAAGTTGTACAAAGACGTCACTCAAGCAAGATGTGTACACGTAGAATTAGTAGTAGCTTTTATGAGTTATCGAGTATTGATTATTTACATTTTTTTTTTGAAAAAACGGGCTTATTTTTATGATACACACATTTTGTCACTTCATATTAGATTTGTTAATTTTAGAAAACATCTGAGGGATAAACTAGTATGTTTATTAAAAACATTACATAATTATTGACAAGCAAATATAATTTGGTCTCTAAGTTCTCATTTTTCTCAAAAATTTTGGCAACACATCTCATCCCAACACACACCAGCTGCTATGCATTTAACACACTAATACAGATTTTGTTTTCCTTGGATTGCATGAATCAAGCAATCACAAACAAAATGAGGTTTAACAAGCGAATATTTGCATTAATAACTTTCTGTATACATATGAATCGGTCTCTTGTCTGGTCAGTTTCACCAACTGCGTAGCCCCAAGGGAATCATATATTCTCGTCAATGGTCTGTGATGACAGCTAAAGTATCTCGGAAGACTATGTCAAAAGTCAATGATATGAAATAGGGTTCCCTCTTCGTATCCTATGTACCTTCGCTGAAATTACACTAAATTAACTACCTCGCTTTTCTTATTTGTTATTGATTCACTTCTGGAAAAAAAAAATATTATATCTTTGTTATTTATTTACTAGTTTTTATCCCGGGAGCGTCCCGGGTTGAAATATCTAATATGACATAACAAAATATCTAATATGACAACATAATTAATGACTTGCTAATATATGATTAATGATTATTATTATTATTATTATTTATTTTAAACAAATCCCTGTCATAAGTTATCATATTCTAATATAAAAAAAATGAATCTCTGCGCCGGGGTATAAATCTAGTGTCATTACAAAATATTATATATTGTCAAATTAATTCGGAAGTTTGTAATCGATCATTCTAAAAAGAACTAACATGAAATAAGGAAAAAAAAATATTTATTGAAATATCAAACGCATTAGTCTAAGGGTTATGTGATGCGTTAAAAAATTCATGGGTGTATGATCGGGTATATAGTTCGGGTATTTGGGTATTTAGTTTCGGGTAATTGGGTCGGGTATCACCTAATCCCAGGCCCGACCCAAACCCAAAATTTTTTTTTAAACTAATCCCAAACCTGACACAATACCTGTCGGGTTACAAAAAATAGTCGTTTTCCCAAACCTGACACAATATCTGTCGGGTTACAAAAAATAGTCGTTTTTTTCTACCGTTTTTTATATAGCACTATGGTACTCGTTGGAAAGATAATAAAACGCTCGTTAATTTGGTTTAATTTTTTTCTTTGAAAAATCACGTATATAAAAGATATTAACGTTTAAAAGTTATGGAAGGAAAACATGAGAGAGAAAATAATAAAGGTTTAATATTTACATTTAGTAGATTAGATATTTAATAGATTAGTGATATACGTTAATTTACACATATAAATGTCCCCGTTTAACTCCCATTTTCAGACGTTTTTGACCGTATACACATGAATTGGTACTTATTTGGGTATCTTTGCGATTTCAGGTCTTAAACGATGTCCCGGAAGCATAACAGACGAAAAAACGGAGTTTCCAGCGCGAAAACGGGAACTCAGTCTCTGTGAGCGGCCCGCTCACTCCCTGTGAGCGGCCCGCTCACTCATCCAGATTTTTCCAGAAACCTTCCAGAAGCCCTACGTCAGCTCTGCCACTTGCCTGTAAAGTGAGCGGCCCGCTCACTCCCACCGAGCGACCGCTCACAGGACCTGTTCAGCTTTAAATACCCCATTTCAGCCACTGATCGATTATTGGGTCTTGGAGAGGCGATTTTGGGCGATTTTCGGACGAATCAAGCTGCTGGAAAGCCGTGGAACAAGCTCGGGAATCCATCCAATCCATCCTTCATCATCCAATCCATCTCTTTAGCATTCTTATGGTTTGATCCTTTAAGCTTTTTAAGATCCAAATCTGATTTTGTATGCTATTGTGATGTTATTTTAGTTAATCGTACGCCTACGGGCAAGAACATTAGTATTAGTTAGTAGTTAAAACAATCGTTTGTATGAAATCATGTTTTGTATGAATTTGGCGTTTTTCATGTTTGAATCTTGATGATCATAGCGCAACCTTGTTTCGTTGTTGTTAGATTTGTAGTTGTGTTTGGATGACTTTGATGATTGTCGAATGTGTTAGGCGGATTACTTGTTGAAGAAACCGTCCGTTTAATCGTCCGATAGTAGACTAGTTAACTTGTTAATAAAGTTTACACCAGGAAACTGTAACCGGGTATTGGTTTGGTTAAAGTCACTTGAATAACGATTATGAATGTTTACCGGCACGTAAAAGAGTTTTAAAAGCTTAATGGTGTTGTTACCAATCTTTGACACGGTTAATTATCTTTGTTAGTTATTTTGGTGAAAATGGCGATCTTAGTAGATTTGTGTTCAAAGTTGGTAAAATGGAATAGGTTGTGAAATGCTCTACTTTATGCTAGTCTAGGTGGTCGTATTGTGTATTCGATATCGTTTTCCTTAACTAGTGCGGTTGAGGACTCCCGAAAGGTGATACTAACCTATCTTTAAAGATTCTCATGAGATCATATCAGCTGCGCACTAATGAACAACTTGAAGTGGTTAACGTGTGTATTCGTGTTAGCTTTCTGTATAGTTGTCATGTTAGGATGCCCGAGAGGGAACTAACCGTCGGAAAATGGGAATGTTGATCACGCCTTTATTTCTTATTAAATATAGATGACATGCTAGGATTGGCGTATTATAGTCTATATAGTTATATTTT
Source organism: Ambrosia x helenae (assembly GCA_030844895.1). Taxonomy (NCBI): domain Eukaryota; kingdom Viridiplantae; phylum Streptophyta; class Magnoliopsida; order Asterales; family Asteraceae; genus Ambrosia; species Ambrosia x helenae. The sequence goes on along the minus strand of JAUTDX010001332.1, from coordinate 31,421 downwards.
CTATTTGGAGTCTTATATGCGTTATTTACATGTTTTAGAATTAATTTAGTTTTAAACAAAACTCAAACTTATCTTTTACTTACTGGTGAATCGGGGATAGAGTTTTAGTACCATTGCTCTGCGCGCGTCCATGGATCGATACTTGGTTCTTATCTGTTCTTACTACATATATGACAGGGTACACTTGCCCTATTGTGTGTGTTTTAATATTAAGGTCGAAACCATTTTTATAAATATTAAAGCAAAACGTGTGTTAAAATCCATCGAAAAATATGTATAGTTACGCACACGTCAAGTTTTTGGCGTCGTTGCCGGGGACGCGACGAGCTTTAGGAACGAACCGAGTCAACTTTTTACCAGTGTACATGCTTGTGAATACTTGTTTATACTTCGTTGATTCGTAATTTCATTCATTTATTTGCATATATGATTCTTTGATTGTTTATTTGATTTATCTGTCTGTTGATATTTTGGATTGATTTTTGATTGGTTCATAGGTTTGCACATATATTCGTTCATTTATCTGCTTATAGGATTGTTTGATTGATTATTCGTTCATTAGGATGTTGATAGATTTAATTGATTGATTATTGGATTTATTGGTTTATTTATGAATTTGATTTATTCTTTATTTGGTTGATTAGATTTATTTGTTCGTATTTGAACTAATTATTAATTTCATGCTTTAGATAGTTTTATGCTTTGTCTGTTTGTTTCTGTTCATTTTTTTGGTTCTATTGGTTTTTATTTGATTTTTATGTATATATAGTTTTAATTTTACTTAAATATATAATGGAAGTCTGGGTATGTTATGTTTAAATTTGATGGTTCGGATGCTTTTATAAAAGGTTTGGGTTAAGAAAAATTGGGAAATTTATTTAATATAGAAGTGGTTTTCATAAAAATAATTTTCTGTGAAAAATGCTTTCTTGCGATTCGCAAAGAAGCTGGGCTTATGGTTCCGCTTTAAGCGAGTTCCTAATTACCCCGGGTTTTATCTTTTATTGTTCGCGATACGCGAACAGGATCACCAGAGTCCTTCGCGTGACGTGAATAACTGCTATCTTCCGTTTTTAACTCAATACATTGGCATCCATCATCGTTTCTATCCATCAACTTCCGTTATATTTATTTTCAGTGAAAAAGGGTTGTTTTCGCGCAAGCAAAAGACGGTCTTTATCTTATTGCAACGCGCGAGCGCCTTGAGTCATTGTAGTCACTTGCGCCACGCGAGAAGCGGTCTATACTTCTTCGCGATGCGCGAGCGACTCAGATTTTGCTGAAAAATATTGTATATTTTCATATTTTATATCTTATCATAATTTAAGTTTAGTGTATAGTTTTTGGTATATTGATTTGTGTATATCTCTTCCATTTTTCTTAAATCGAGTCTGTAATTATTTTTTATCTGTAATTATTTCGTACATTGCGTCAGTTTAAGTGTGGGGATGGCCGATGTCTGTTCATTGCTCGATCGATCTTCTCGCCCGTACTCAATCTCCATTCGGGCGAAAGCGATCTTAAAGAAAATCTTTTATGAAAACAGTCGTTCCTAGAAGTTAAAGTCCAAGTTGGACTGAGTTTGAAAGTCAATGGGTAGCGATCAAGGCCATTCAATTCAGGCCCGTTTGACCCGGATGTGGAAGTACTCGAATCCCACGACCGCGCGCTTAAACGCGCATGGAAAAGCGAGTCAAGCTATCGACTCGTGCAAAAACATAGCTTCGCAGGGGCATTCATGTCCTTAGCAACTTCATAATATCCTAAACGACTTCATAATGTTTTAGATGTGCAGGGGCAGAAATGTCCTAATGAACTTCATAAAGTTTTTAACTTGTTGTTTAGTTTGTTTTTAGTTTTTACAGGATTGATTCGCGCCAAATGAAGATGTGGAAAGTCGCTTCAAAACTGAGGTATTATACTAAGAAGCGTCACAAAACAGGTATGTTGGTTGTTTGGGTCAAAACGGATAAGTGCAGGCGCGTTTAGTTGAAAAACTACAGCGAAATAACACATCAGTGAACAGTGAGCGGCCGCTCGGAGCCGCTCAAAACGCCCAAGACTTAAAAAAAAAATTGAGCGGCCGCTCCAGGCCGCTCCGCGCGAGCGACCGCTCGGAGATGCCTGCACAAGTTTTTCAAGGGTAAAGTTGGTATTTCACATTTAAAACTCACAAACCAACCCTAAATAACTTATAAGCGGCCGCTCCTTCAGTTTTTTTGACCCCATTCCTTTGCACTTGCTCTCAAGAACCACCAAAAACCTTGCAAAATCCACCCCAAATCTTCAAAAACAAGGTATGAATCTTCTTGTTTCTTGCAATTTCTCTTACACTAGTGTAATGTAGTTTAGTTATATGCAACCTTTCATGATTTTAGGGTTCTTTCATAATGTTTAATAAACCCTAATGTTATTAGATGGATTGTTTGCTTTGTTAGTGTAGATTAATGGTTGATTATTGTCCAAATCTTTGAGTTTTTGGGTTTTCTTCATAATGTTTTAACTTAAATCCGAAAATTTTTAAAGATTTGTGTGATTTTATAACCTTGTGTTTAGTATAGTTTAGTATAAATGTAGATTAATTTCATAATAGGGTTGTATGCTAGTGTAGATGTTAGTGTAATTTAGGTTTGTTCTTGGAATTTTGGGGATTCTTCATAAATGTTTAAACATCCACAAATTCCTCATGTTTTAGGTTATAATTTGTTGTTCATGATCTTGATTTCTTGGGGTTTCCTTCATAAATGTTTAACAAAACCCCAAAACTTTAAGATTGTTAGTGTTTTGAATGTAGTTTAGATAGTTTTGTTTGGTTTGTTTGAATAAATGTGATGAATGGATAGCTTTGATGTGTTTATGCTTTTGTCAAGAATGGTGGTAGTGCAGGAACAGACGAGCACCGGTATGGATGCTCAACGCAGTCACCATGCTTTTCGGGATATCACCACCAGTGGAGTATTATTCTCCCTTTTCACACAATAGTTAGCTAATTCATAAACGCTTTCTATTTTTCACATTGGGGACAATGTGATGTTTAAGTGTGGGGAGGGATTATATAATGTTCTAGTTTGTCCTCTTGTGTTTTTACTTATATATATAAAAAAAAACTTTATAAGTACATATATGTATATATTTATAATAAACATCAAGCCTAACAAATTTTTGATAAAAATAACTTGAGGCGCGACAAACGGATGTGAAACTAGCATACTAAATCTGTACATTTGCACCCATTTCCTTCCGGTTACGTGAGCATTTGAGCCTATTAGTATAGATTTCATTTCTTTGACATGCTTATCGAGTGAGCCGGATGTTTTGTGCCATTTAGAACTTGTCATTAGCATGCTTGTTTAGACCAGATTCGTGTGAGACTGTACGAATATGATTGAGGCATTTAGGATACCCTTTTGATTTAGCCTTTTCTTTTTCGTTCTATCTGTTTCCCGCACCCAAATGTTATCCCTTAGTTAACCATGTTGAACCTAATCTCGTGTTTTTTCTTATTTACCACACCATTTCACCACTTAACCAAATTTGGCCTTTTTCTTTTAAACCTTTTGTGTTAAAACTCGGTTTATGTTAATGTTTAACTGGTTTTCTGTGTTGTAAATAGTTCGGGTTCGGGTTTATATATTTAGAACCCGTATGTTGTTTATATCAGTTATATCATAGATATGTTTGTTGAAAAAAAAAAAGAAAAGAAAAAAAAAGAAAAAAAAATCCAGAAAATTCCAGAAAAATAGAACACCCTAAAATAGGGTGAATTAGCAGTGTTCGAGCAGTTTTTAGAGCTTTAAAGTTAGAAATTGTGTGTTTAGCTCGATTTGAATAAAATGCGGTTATGTTCGTGTATGTATTGTATAGTAGTTTTTGCTTCAGTTTAGTTAGACTTAACCGCCGAGTTTTAGCCTTTTCGTCACTGTTTATATTTCCATTCCACACCCTTACCCCTGCCTGACATTTCAACCCTCATAAGACCTCTTGATTTGTGCTTTTTCACACGTTAGTTGGTGAAGACTAGATCTTTTGACAAGCTTATGATATTACACGATTCATTGTCTTGGCGATGGAGCGATTTACACATACACATTACACGTATGTATCATAAATAAAACCGAGTGTGTGTGAACATTGTGAGTCGTGTACGGGTTAGCATGCTTTGTGGATCGGAAGCGAGTCGTTGCTTTTTAGTTTCTTGTCCCCTGTTTATATCTTATGTGGGCTTTGATTATTATCGTTTGTACAGGTTATAATATTTTGTCTTTGTTGCCTCTTGGCGTGTTTTTCGTTTATTTATGTTTTGTTGTTTGCTTGAGGACAAGCAAAGTTCAAGTGTGGGGAGGTTTGATATACGTTAATTTACACATATAAATGTCCCCGTTTAACTCCCATTTTCAGACGTTTTTGACCGTATACACATGAATTGGTACTTATTTGGGTATCTTTGCGATTTCAGGTCTTAAACGATGTCCCGGAAGCATAACAGACGAAAAAACGGAGTTTCCAGCGCGAAAACGGGAACTCAGTCTCTGTGAGCGGCCCGCTCACTCCCTGTGAGCGCCCGCTCACTCATCCAGATTTTTCCAGAAACCTTCCAGAAGCCCTACGTCAGCTCTGCCACTTGCCTGTAAAGTGAGCGGCCCGCTCACATCCCACCGAGCGACCGCTCACAGGACCTGTTCAGCTTTAAATACCCCATTTCAGCCACTGGTCGATTATTGGGTCTTGGAGAGGCGATTTTGGGCGATTTTCGGACGAATCAAGCTGCTGGAAAGCCGTGGAACAAGCTCGGGAATCCATCCAATCCATCCTTCATCATCCAATCCATCTCTTTAGCATTCTTATGGTTTGATCCTTTAAGCTTTTTAAGATCCAAATCTGATTTTGTATGCTATTGTGATGTTATTTTAGTTAATCGTACGCCTACGGGCAAGAACATTAGTATTAGTTAGTAGTTAAAACAATCGTTTGTATGAAATCATGTTTTGTATGAATTTGGCGTTTTTCATGTTTGAATCTTGATGATCATAGCGCAACCTTGTTTCGTTGTTGTTAGATTTGTAGTTGTGTTTGGATGACTTTGATGATTGTCGAATGTGTTAGGCGGATTACTTGTTGAAGAAACCGTCCGTTTAATCGTCCGATAGTAGACTAGTTAACTTGTTAATAAAGTTTACACCAGGAAACTGTAACCGGGTATTGGTTTGGTTAAAGTCACTTGAATAACGATTATGAATGTTTACCGGCACGTAAAAGAGTTTTAAAAGCTTAATGGTGTTGTTACCAATCTTTGACACGGTTAATTATCTTTGTTAGTTATTTTGGTGAAAATGGCGATCTTAGTAGATTTGTGTTCAAAGTTGGTAAAATGGAATAGGTTGTGAAATGCTCTACTTTATGCTAGTCTAGGTGGTCGTATTGTGTATTCGATATCGCTTTCCTTAACTAGTGCGGTTGAGGACTCCCGAAAGGTGATACTAACCTATCTTTAAAGATTCTCATGAGATCATATCAGCTGCGCACTAATGAACAACTTGAAGTGGTTAACGTGTGTATTCGTGTTAGCTTTCTGTATAGTTGTCATGTTAGGATGCCCGAGAGGGAACTAACCGTCGGAAATGGGAATGTTGATCACGCCTTTATTTCTTATTAAATATAGATGACATGCTAGGATTGGCGTATTATAGTCTATATAGTTATATTTTCTATTTGGAGTCTTATATGCGTTATTTACATGTTTTAGAATTAATTTAGTTTTAAACAAAACTCAAACTTATCTTTTACTTACTGGTGAATCGGGGATAGAGTTTTAGTACCATTGCTCCGCGCGCGTCCATGGATCGATACTTGGTTCTTATCTGTTCTTACTACATATATGACAGGGTACACTTGCCCTATTGTGTGTGTTTTAATATTAAGGTCGAAACCATTTTTATAAATATTAAAGCAAAACGTGTGTAAAATCCATCGAAAAATATGTATAGTTACGCACACGTCAATTAGGTTAAACCATATTTATTCTTTTTTTTAATTGGTCTAGAGTTGTCACATCACATCTTATGTGGCATCTCTCAAATGAGAGATTGCATAATATTATGACATGTAGGATTATTAGCTTTGCAATATATATATATACTAGTTTTTATCACGGGAGCGTCCCGGGTTGAAATATCTAATATGGACATAATAAATATATTATTATTATTATTATTATTATTATTATATTATGAATTCGGAAGTTTGTAATTGATCATTCTAAAATAACTTACATGAAATAAGAAAAAAAAGTTAATTACTGAAATATCGAACGCATTAGTCTAAGGGTTATGTGATGCGTTAAAAAATTTATGGGTATATGATCGGGTATATAGTTCGGGTATTTGGGTATGTTGTTTCGGGTAATCGGGTCGGGTATCACCTAATCCCAGACCCGACCCAAACCCACAATTTTTTTTAAACTAATCCCAAACCCGACACAATACCTGTCGGGTTACAAAATATAGTCATTTTTTTCTCCGTTTTTATATAGCACTATGGTACTCGTTGGAAAAATAATAAAACGCTCGTTAATTTGGTGTAATTTTTTCTTTAAAAAATATCGTATATAAAAGATATTAACATTTAAAAGTTTTGGAAGGAAACATGAGAGAAAAAATAATAAATGTTTAATATTTAGATTTAGTAGATTAGGTTAAAGATTATAATAGATTAGGTTAAATCATATTTATTGAAATAACATGAAATAAGAAAAAAAAAAGTTATTTATTGAAATAGTATTGTAATAACCATACATATATTTCAGTCAGTGTTGTAAAAGTCGGCCTACTCGCGACTACTCGGACCTCAGAACCCCTCCGAGGCGACTTTCTCCTACTCGGCCAAACTAGTCGGCGGCGGCCAACTCGGCCCTATACTCGGGCTACTCGGCCAACTCGGCCTTGTACTCGGCCAACTCGGCCCTGTACTCGGTCTACTCGGCCTTGTACTCGGAAAAAAATTGAATTTTAAACATGTATCTTTAAAAAACATGCGTATTTGACATGAATTATGTATATTTTGATACATATATTATATCCACTAATTAATTTTCTTTATATTTACCATATCCGAGTACTCCCCGAGTACTCCGAGTACACCCAACTCCCCAGTCAGCCGACTAGGGCCGCCAAGCGACTTTTACAACATTGATTTCAGTTACATACTACAAAGTTTTTAGTTTATGATAGTGCACGTATATTGCAAAATATCGAACGCATTATTCTAAGGGTTATGTGATGCGTTAAAAAATTCATGGGTATATGATCGGGTATATAGTTCGGGTATTTGGGTATGTGGTTTCGGGTAATGGGTTGGGTATCACCTAATCCCAGACCTGACCCAAACCCACAATTTTTTTTAAACTAATCCCAAACCGACACAATACCTGCCAGGTTACAAAAAATAGTCGTTTTTTTTCTCCGTTTTTTTTATATAGCACTCTGGTACTCGTTGGAAAGATAATAAAACGCTCGTTAATTTGGTGTAATTTTTTTCTTTAAAAATCTCGTATATAAAAGATATTAACGTTTAAAAGTTATGTAAGAAAACATGAGAGAGAAAATAATAAAGGTTTAATATTTAGATTTAGTAGATTTTTAAAATAATATAAAGTATGTAAAATTATTAATCGAACTATAACTAGATTTAAATTCGAGTAAATTGCCGAATTCGTCCCTGAGTTAATACCAGAATTGCTAGATCTATCTAAAAAACTTTTTTTTTTCTCACCTAAGCCCTTGACGTTAATTATTCAGTGCCAAATCCATCAATTTATCTAACCTAGTTAAAAACTAACATTAACTAAGGGGTATTATTGTCATTTTACATATTTGTTTTGGTTTTTTTTATTTTTTTTCTTAACTCTTTTTACTTTTAACATAAGAAATAAAAGTTTTTTTTTTTTAACAAAACCATCCCCCACCCCTTTCCCATCTCTCTCTCTCTCTCTCCCTCTCTCTCTCTCTCACCCTCTCTCTCCATCTCTATCCCCCTCTCTCTCTCTCTCCCTCAGAAAGATCCTCACACCACCATGACAACCTCCACCAACTCTGTCATTGCCACCTGCCACCATTAGAAGTCCCACCAACAGAAACCGCTGCACCTGTCACCACCGTCATCATCAACCCTTCACCTTCCACCTTTAAATCGATATGAAAACCCCAAACTCAAAACTCTCCATTTCATTTTTTAAACTGCCAGGTGGTGTAGATGGTTGATGGTGGGAAATTAATGGTGCTTCGGCTTTGGTGCGACATCGGTGGGTGGATCTGGTCAGGGACGGTGGTATTTCTACTTCGACATCACCTATAGCCACATGAAAGCAACCGATTTTAGATCTGCACCTTGTATACAACCACCACAACTATCGCAACCCCAAAACCGTCGTTCGTCACCATCATATCCATCACCTTAATTTCAGGTGGCTTTGATTAAGAAGGTGCAGGCAAGCGCTACTGATGGTAGGTGGTGATGAGGGGGGTTGGTGTAGGTGATGGTGGCAGGTGGTGACGGCAGGGGTTGGTGGATGTGATGGTGATGATGATGGTGGTTCCGTTCGTATCTCATTCCATTCTTTATAACAATTTGTTGTTTACTTCTACCCAACTTCATTAAATACTTGTTCTACCCTTATTTAACTTTCTGCTATATAATATATTCATTTTGTTAATTGCTAATAGTTCATTAGTTGCCAAATACTATGTTAATTGCTAATACTATAAATGGTTAGGGTTTAGAGCATTCACAATAGAAGCTCTCTAATAGTGTGAGGGATGCCTCTATATTATATAGAGTGTGTATAAGTGGTTGTGAGTAGACGAGAGAGAAAATATATAGATGAGACACTGTTCACCAGTAAAATTGGAGGAGATATTGTTCACCCTCTATATTTTTTTTAATATTTTTAAAAGTGGTTGTGATTAGAGGAGAGAGAAAAACTAATGATAAAAGTATAAAATAAATATTATTAAATAGAAATGGAGAGAGAAAGGTAGTAATTTTTAATGTAATTATAAAGATGAAGATGGAGGATTTACTGTGAATGCTCTTATAAAGAAAGATATGAAAGAGAGAGAGAGAGAGAGAGAGAGAGAGAGAGAGAGAGATAGATGGGGAAGGGGTAGGGTTGCGGATGGTTTTATAAAAAACATCAACTTTTAGTTTTTATATTAAAAAGTAAATAAAGATAAGTAAAAAAAGAGAAAACAAAACAAATATGTTAAATGTCAAAAATACCCCTCAATTAATGTTAGTTTTTAACAGAGTTTGAGAAATGGATGGATCTAGCAACGTTTGTGAACCTTGGTGGTCTAGTTGAGAAAAAACTTTTTTTGGACGAATTTTGCAATTTACTCTTTAAATTCAAAGTCAATATTGTGACACTAGTCGACGATCCAGGTCAACATCCATACACATTTTTCTTGATTATGTCATTTCATGTGCATATTAGACATTTTTTCACTCACTATACCCCCTCCCCCAAGTCTAGTAAAACCCGAACTATTGCATAAATTCAATAGATCATCCGTTTATGCATACAACACCCGAAATATACAAGACAATTGGTGCTGAACAATCAAGTCAATTACACGTAACAGAGAGCAACCGGATGCTCAATTACTACGTACGGACAAAACAGTATTACACGTGAGAAAACCAAAGTGTGGAATTACAAAATTACACTCAAAACCAACCAATTCCCAAAATGTTTTGATTAACGAACATGGCATATTATCATGATGCAAAAACATATAGGCATAAGTTAGTATCATCCAACAACACATGTTTGTTCAACTATTAACACATGTAAGGATTGTCCGACTTATATTATTATCATCACAAACCATGTTATTAACCCATTGGATTATCCATATACAAGTGTTAACATCCAACAAGTCAATCCTATGCCATGAATAACGACTGATTACCTAAACCACACTATGATTGCACCTGTATGTATCCTTTCCATCGACACAAGACTAGACTATGGAAACCTATGTATACAAACATCTAAATCCCCCAAACTCCACCTTCTTTTCCTTCCTTTCCCTCGGCCGAATACCATCTAAAGTAAGACAAAGCCACCTAGCTAACTAATATTATATTTGAGAAGGTCTTGTGATATCAAACCTAAGTACCATGCTTGATTGTATCTCTAAGGTGTGTGATGTTTCCCTTGACTTATACTCGGCCAAACCATCCCCATCATCTCACCATCTCCTTTTGTCTAAGCCAAATACCAAATTGGAAACAATGTCAAGTATCACAACACTTCCCATGCAAGATCCCATACTCTATGCACTATGATCATCTAATCGGCCTATATACACACCCACACACCCCACGATTTCTTTTGGAAGATTGCAAACCAAATCTTGGTCCATTGAAATGTCATTTTCCTAGTCCACTAGCAAACAAAGATTGGATCTCCTCCGTCCACCTTGGCCGAAACATACAAACAAAACCATCCTCAATTGTCTTTTCAATAGAATGTCCAAACTAAACACTAAATTAGCATCGAAAACCTTCGTGAAACTTTCCTTGAAAATGATCCTAACCTTAATTGTATAATCTTCCTCTTGTCTTGCTCTCGGCTCCAAAAACAACAAGAACACTTGATCACATATCCTTTTCCTATGTGTATGTCCAAGCTTTACACATTAATAGCAAGTCAACCTCTTTTCCCCATCATCTCCTAGAACACTAGACCTTCCCCATAGATCGTTGACAACTTTGCGGCAAATATAAGAACAAGAGTGAACCATCCTTTTCAAATCCAATTAACACAATCTTGGTTAACAATTTTAACTTACAACAAACTCCCATGAAGGATACCTTGCTACTTATGGATCATGATCACATGAGGCCACCCAATTGCTAGGGTCGATCGAGTATAAATAGAAGCTCAAGGCCTCAATTCAACTCACGCACAACTCACAACTCTTTTCCTTTTTGCTTTCGGCTCACTACAAGAAACAACAACCCACCTATCTTGTTTCCTTCAATCGAATTCACAAGGCCACACCACCACTGAACCATCATCATGAGCCATAACAAAAGGGTCCAATACTAGGGATAGGCGACTAGCACGATCGGTATCCCAAGATTCAAGAGTCTAGGTGAGTTAGATGAACTTTTCCTTCACATTTAGCTTTTTATTATCAGTGCATGTTAGAAAAACCGACTAATGACTTCTTGTTCATGTATGCTATGGCCTAGACAATGCATGAATAACATCATTTTGCCACAAAATGAACTAGCGTTAATTATTGATTACACACATACACTTACATACACTTACATACACCTTCACATACATACGGGCATACACACGAAAAATCAACCACTCACACACTTTGATCACTATAGCCAAACACTACACATGTGGTTGGATATCACATTTTGTCAATAAATCCGATTTTAAACTCGATAACATAGTATTTTACACGTATAGAGATAACGTCTTTTTGTACATGAGAATACATAGTCATGAGTAATGTAATATAAGTGCACTTTCGAGAACAACTTTTATGGTCATAAACGAGTTCCTAAAGAGCTATTTCCTTATGTTAAAATCGGCTTTGGATCGAAATGTTCTATTAAAGTTTTGAATAATGCAATAACATGCATATGTTAAAGATGGTCACTACATGTGCTAAACATACCTTTATCATACAAATGGCTTGATGATCACAAAAATAATAAACATTCCTCCCCATTTCATTGTAATCCGGATTCACTTAAATTGGTTACCAATCATAGAAAACAAGGTCATGCATTTAAGAAAACAATTCAATAACAGGTCCATATCCATAAAAAGGAATCCTTCACTCTCTGTCTATAATTTAAATAAGAAATCCTAGAATAAAAGTGGTAGATCGTTCACAAAGTAATTTGATAATTTAAGTCCATAAGTATATATCAATTTGTGATAACTAATGGCATTCACCATGTAGTGATGGGTTTTTGGTCGCTATTAATTTGATTCATTCATTATCAGCATGATACCAGTACTAGATCAAATGAATATCGATACCAAAACAGATGTTGTTTGTATGGTATTGTTCAATTCATCATCATACCGACACCCCATACAACTTACAATACAAAAGAAAATACTCTATTGCGAAAATAACTTCGTTTGTTACAAAATTTTCTCTTTTTGCCTTAAGGAATCAATTGACCTTTGTAAAGGACCTACATCAGCTTTCAGATTCAGATTCTCTTTAGTTTAACTCTTTGATTCTGAATTTGAGCTGATCACACTCAGGAGTTTCTTTCTTTAGAGTCTCAGTGGTGATTTTGAGAGCTTTTCATTAGCTCTCAAAACATCATTGCTCTGTCGGCATTGACTTAAGTCAGCTTTAAAGTTCAGAATTTCGTCTGTAAAGACATCAATTATGTACTTAAGCTTGCCACATTCTACACACTTAGATTTAGAATCGGAAGAAGAACTTACCTTGTTAGAAGATTCTGTAATAGCCATCAAAGCATAATGGGCAGCAGACTTCTCAGTTCCAAAGAATTCGGCAAGGTTGTTCTTTGTGCAGTCAGCATCAACAAGAAACGACCTTTTACTGATCAAGGTATCTGCTTCAGCTAACAAGTCTTCCAAATCTACCCCCATATCAGAATCACATTCCGAGTCACAGTCAAATGTTTCAACTTCAGGAATAATAGCTTCAGACTGACTCAAACATTCTTCAACTTGTGCATCAGAAGTTTGTTGGACATAGTATGCTGCACTACCCTGCGGAGCATCTTCTCCAGTAATTTGGTGATTCCAGTCGAAACCTTCATCAGCTTGGATTACCAGGGCTTGTCCTTGATTATTGTTTGCAGGAGGCCTCTGGTTTCGGTTTTTTACTGGGACAAGAGCTCGTTCAGTATTTGGGATAGGTTGTGTCTGAGCTTGTTGTCTCTGATTCGGATTGCCTCTGTTGTTGTTGAAGGGATTCTGATTTCCCTGTTGCTTAGGCTGGTCACATTCTCTTGCAAAATGCCCTTTGGTGCCATAGTTGTAGCACGTGACCTTGGTTTTATCAGACCCAAACTCAGTGTTGTTGTTGATCAGCACATCTCTCCTTCCGTTCTATCCATGTACTCCTTTGCTCTTCTTACAACACTCGCGAAGTGCCACTGGATGTCTATCAGATCCATATCGTCTTTATCAATTTGTGCATAATCCTCTTGCGTGAGATGAGGATTCCCGATCTGTCTAGCAACTAGCCCACTATAGGAATTGACCAAGGTTGACAGTAGAGCCATGTGTTCTTAAGCTAACTCTACAGTCACCTTCTCAAAACCTGCTGTGTTCAGTGCTCTCCGATTGGATTGGTCCGATAGCCACCATGACTTGAAGTCGAAGCACCTCCATATCCACCATAACCTGTAGATAGGGCACCACCAAACCCTGATGAAGAAGGTCCACCAAAGTTTGAAGTTGCCTGAGCTGGTGCTGCAAGATGAGAAAAAGGATTAACACCAAACTGGTTAGTATTATAATTCAAAGGATACTGGTTTCCTTGTCCCAAAGGATAGACTGGTGGAGGAACATCAGATGGGGGACCATAGTTGTCAAACGCATAGACTGGATCAGGGTTAACCACAAAAGTAGTCTGTGGTTTGGATCCACCCACACTGGCGTCCTAAAGAGGGTTCCCGTGGTAGATGCTGGGATTCTGAGGAATGAGCGCCTTGTTTGCCCTTCTGATTTCTTCTATCTCCTTGTTCTCCAGCTCTGCCACGGACTCATTGATGGAGAGTGTCTGATATGCGTTGTTGGATTTCTGGATGACCCCCACTAATGCCAGTGAGAAGAGAGCGCCTCTGCAAATCTTTCCACAAGTTCTGCAGATGTGTATACGACACCGTACTGATACATCTCGGACATCAAATGGTAGTATCTTGCAGTCATGTCTCTCAGCGATTCATTCCCAATTGCATTGAAGTTCTCGAACTCCTTCTTAAGTTGATCCATCTTGACCTTTCGAGTCTTCAGATTTCCTTCGTTCCGTTCAGCAAGCGCTAACCAAAGCATCTGCGAAGTAGTGCACTGTGCGAATTGATGAAGTATGTCTTTGGGAAGTGCTTGCTTCAACGCTGCCATCGCCTTCTTTTCATAGTTGTACTTCTTCCTCTGTTCTTCGGACATTGCTTCCAGCGAGATCGGAGTATTTGAATTCTCAACCATCGGCCTGTTGTACCCATTTTCAATAGCTGACCATACGAGACCATCGATACCCTCAACATATGTCTGAAATCTGCCCTTCCATCAGTGGTAGTCGGCCATGTACTGCAGTTTCGGTGCCCTATTGGAACTACCAGTCTCTAAGTCACTTAAGAGAATGGAGGACAGATGATGTGTCTGTTGATTCGCAGCAGCCGCGAGTGCCCACGGATTCGTATTCATTGCCTGCTGTTGAGCCGCAAGCGCCCACGGATTGGTTCCGGCAACATTCGCTTGCATTGCGATTGTTGCATCCATAGCGCATTGCGCTCTGCTAAGAATTGCCAAGGGTTCGTGGGTACGTTCGCTTGATTGTTCAATTGTTGGTTAAATTGTTGCCTTGGTTGATTTAAATGTCCCCATGGGTTCGCCATATGTTTAGGTTCGTTAAAAGTCCGATACTTAGTCAAATTTTCAGTTTCAGCAAGTTATAGGCGATTGGGGATTGTAAATGCTAGTTTATAGGTGATTGGGATCCTAATCGCTAGTTTTTACACGTGATTGGTGTAAACGCTAGTGAACGGTTGAGCGATTACGAGTTTAGGGGTGATTAGGATTCAACACGTGATTAGAAGCTATGCCACATGTAGTGATAGGCGATTGGCTTCTAATCACTAGTAAAAACAGGCGATTGGGACCAAATGCATGTAATAACAGGCGATTGGTGGCCAAATGCTAGTAACTTCAGGCGATTGGGGCTAAATGCTACTAATATCAGGTGATTGGGGGCCAAATGCTATTATAATGGGCGATTGGGCTAATCACACAAACTGTTCATGTGATTAGGGTCTGCTAATCGCCTGGCCTGATCTGCAACCTCACTTTTGCTCAAAAAACTACCATTTTTGCTTCAAATCTTGTCCAAAACGATGTGTTTTAGAACAAAACCTAATAAAAAACACACGTTTTCATCCGTAAAAACACACTAAGATTTTGAAAATATGGATTTTTTATGAAAAACTCAAAGTTTCAAAGTTCAATTAGGTTTTTGGATAAAAATTACAACTTTCACACTAAAACCCACCTGTTTTCACTCGTTTTTGTTATCAAAACGCTCGTGATAAGAGCCTCGGCTCTGATACCACTTGTAGGATCGACAAATGGGTCAACCAACAATCACGAGGTTTATACTCAGAGTGCGGAATCCTCTGAATATGTTCTAATAACAAAAACACCAAGAAACAATGATATGCGAGTAATTAACACACACAAACGGGTCAAAAGATTAAAGATTTATCATTAAAACAGAGCTCGAGTGTTACAATGATCAAATCAGACTTCTCAGACCAGGGGAGGGTGTTTGGAGAGTGTGTGTGGCAAGAACTAATGATTAGGGTAATGATTGGGCCTATTTATACCTCCCGTACTCGTACAGACAGGTACAGGCGATTGGGAGTGCTATCCACCATGTAGTATAGGCGATTGGGCCTACCACTTTCTTATTCAATTTCTCCGAAATAAATCGCCTATACATAACACATGATTGACTCCCAATCGCATGTAAGAACATGCGAGTGAGATGCTAATCGCCTGCCATGTATCCCTAATCGCCTGTAGGTCCTAAACCTCCCAAAAACGCTTATAAACACTTCCAAACACCCCGAAACGCGTCCAAACAACATATATACTAGCCTAGGGACATCATGCACTAACAGGTCTCCGGACTTTCTTTCAAGCCTTCAGTCCATTACGGATTCGGTCACGTCTCACCGGTCTTTTTTACTTACACCGCTACGGTCATTTCTCCGATGCGGTCTCTTCCTTCAGTCTAGAAAGTAACGACCAACGTCTTCTTTCTCTTTCTGAGGTGCTGCTCTGGTCGATCTTCTTATTCTGGGCTGCTACACCAAAGAACAACCGACAAACATGCTTTGACAATAACATGATCTTATGTGATTGCCTTGCTTTATTTATTTATTTTTTCAAAGAAATAACCTGCTTCTTCAATAATCTCGGCCACAACTTTGTTTTTAATGAGAATTACTCCACCATAATTCCTTCTTACCACTACGCGGTCTCGTTTTATTTTTCTTCTTCGAATTCTTACAACAGCATGTTAACACTGCCCTTTCTGCGACTTTCTAGCGAACCTGCTGCTTCTACTTCTTCAACCCCGCAGCCAAGGGTTGCTGCCCTTTCTTACGTGAATTACCGACTCTCAAACCGGCCTTCGCATCTTCACCCGCTCTGATACCAACACACACAGTCACAAACTCACTGTTGAGACTTACAAATATATGAAGGGAATAGATAACTTGCAAAGGAAAAGAAATTGAGATGCTTTTAAAAAACCCACACTTGTATTCCATACCAAACCAAGCCTTATATAGGCCTTACATGCGACGTAAACTAAGAATTATTCAAAACAATAAATGCCACTGAACTCTCTTGTGCCTGAAGACTCGGCATAATCTAAACAACCTAAAACCAATTCCGAGAACAAGCATCGTGACTTAATTTTGACACTTTCAAACTAAACTACTGCATTATTTTATAATACTAGTAGAGTGCCCGCACGATGCAGCGGGGAACACAAACACTTTTAAGGGTGTGTATGGTTTGGTTATGTTCGATTATTAGCTTCAACCGAAACTTGTGGGATTGAGAGAGAACAGAGAGAATGTAAAAGATGTATTCTTTATTGATCAAACATTCTGATTTACAAATGAGAGGTTATGTCCTATTTATACATAATGAAAGGGTGTGTCCCCTTTGATGTAACCAACACAACGGTTGGTAGTTAACCGCCACAACTAATATCTAACTTAGGATATATAATAATACTTAGGATAATATAGAAATCAAGATATTATGTCTAACATTCTCCCCCCTAATTCTTGATTTCTTCTTCCATGCTTCTTTAGCTCCTTTCTTCATAGCTTGATTTGTATCATACAAATTCTCTTGCCTTTTACTTTTCCTTTAATTGTCTCACACAACTTGCTGATTGTTCTTGAATCACACGCGGATGATTAGCTAGCTTCACACTTCTTTGCTTGTTTCACACAAACGAACTTTCACAGTTTTCTTGATTTAGATTGTTGCTTCGCACAACTTTGCTTTCACAGCTTTTCTTGGATGATCTGAGTCACACAGGTCTCCTTCTTTATTAATTCCTTCTTGGATTTGATCGTATCACGCGATTCTTCTTTTCATGGTTGCCTCACACACCATGATCTTCAACTTAGATTTTTTACTTTAATTCTTTAGTGCTTCACACACTGATTCTTCATTTTTTGATCACTTCACATGACCTAACTTCTTGCTTTTGATCCACTCACTGGATTTCGCCATTCTACTTATCACAGGTTGTTTCCGTATCACACAGATATTCTTCTTTAATCATATCACATGATTAGTTGTCTTCTCTTCTTTTCCTTTGTTTATTTGGACATTCATAGGCATAATGTCCAATTTTCTCACATCGATAACACTTGGGTTGAGACTTATCCTTTGTACTTGTTTCTTCTTGGTGGTTGTCTTCACGACTTTGACCTTGGGTTCTTTGAAACTTGTCTCGTCTATCATCTTTTCTATAATTGATTTTACCACGACTTCGATTAAAATCTCCTTGTCCTTCTTGACTGATATTTCTTTTGTATTGTGCAAGTAGAAGTTTATCATAGTCATTTCTATGATTTATTTCATCTCTAGATCGGAGACGCTCTTCATAAGCTTTTAGTCTACCGATTGCTTCGTCAAGTGTCATGGTTTCCATATCCGAGTATTGTTCTATCGATGCAATAATTTGTAAAAACTTGTCTGGTACTGAGTCCAATAATTTACGTACCAAAATAGGTTCTTCGAACTTTGATCCGAGGGTCTTTGACTTTGTATTTAACGCACTTAGTCTACCAGCAAACTGGTCTATTGTTTCTGTCTCTCTCATTGATAACATCTCGAATTCTGTGCGTAATGATTGAAGTCTTGCTTTCTGGACTCTGTCAATTCCAATATGTCTTGTCTTTAATGCTTCCCATATGTCTTTGGCTGTAGTATGTGATGCAACCTGCATCACCATATCTTCTGGAATTGCTTGAAATAGATAGGCAATCACTGTCCTGTCTTTCTTTACATCTACATTTGCTCCTTCTGTGGGTTCCACTACTTCCCAAAGGTTGTTGGCATTCAATATTGCCTTTACACGAACAGCCCAAATCGTGTAATTTATAGATGTTAACATTGGGGTTTGGAGGCTAAACGTAAGTGTGTCCTTTATGACGTTCTCTTCTTTCGACATTGTGGGTTTAACGGGCGTCTTCTGTGGACTTTTTTTCTTTTTCTTCCCTATCGTCCAAGTCTAATATGGACTACCCAACACTTCGTTTTGGAACTTGGTTTGACTACTCTTTTGTCAACCTTGATATTCTTTGAATTTTGACGAATCCTTCGTAGTATGTAAGCGCTTAAAACACACTATTCGGGGTTTCGCTAATGGGTGTAGGCTTTCTCCTAGTGCCTAGAATATCAAACTATGTTCCTAAAATATCTAAAAGTCAATCCCTTTGACTTTATAAAAATCCTCCAAAATTATTAAAAACAAAATCAATTTGTTTTATAAAAAATCGTTACTGAAAATATATTTTTTTGAATTCGTGTAAGTTTGTCAACAAACAAACAAACACTGATTTCAAAATATTATTAAAACCCTTCTGGAAAAAAACGATTTTATAATTCTCTGTTGACTTTTCAAATGTCAACTTCGTCTTCTTCGATTTTTCCCACGCAAAAATTCTCTGCCCGACAATTCTTTCTTCGCGCCTTATTACTTGATTCTGGATATCAATCTATATCCACTGAATCAATTTATATCTTATGATCTGAAGAGTTTCAAATCAAAACTAATTCCTTTTAATCGAATGCTATATCTTCGTCTTCGTATTCTTTGTTCGGCTTCGGTCCGACACAAAGATTCTTAATTCAACGTGGTTCTTTTTAACCAACGATTATATAATCCGGTGTTTGATTCTTATTCAGAACCGATTATGAATTCGAAGTGATGAATTCTTCTAAATTTTCTATATAAAAATTGCGGGAAACCAAAATTTACGGTTCTGTGAATATTATAAAAAAGAATCAAAGATTCTTAATCCGGATTTGAATTAAGAACGTATATTCGATTAACACTAAGAGAGGGCAGAAAAATATAACCGTATGATGTGCGAACTTGTTTTTGGATAATCCGGTGTCTCGCCGGAATTCTCTGTTCTTGCTGGAATCTTCTTTCTCCGGTCTGTTCCTTCCAAAAAACGGTTATAATCTTATGAGTAATGATCTTTCTTATCGTTCTTTGTCGACAATAAACTTAATCTCGGTAAAAACGTTTCTGTGACTGTCTCTGTTTTTCGGATGAAAACAGAGGATGAAGTTTTTTTGCTTCTTTTGATTGAATCACTCAATCTCTTTTCTTTTCGGTTCTTCACGAAACGATTTAACACAGGTTTCTTTCTTCTTATGATCGAATCACTCGATCTCTTCTTCGTTGTGATACCGACTCACTCGGTTTTCTTCTTCACAGGTTTCTTTGGATCGTTGGCTCTGATGCCAAATGTGGGATTGAGAGAGAACAGAGAGAATGTAAAAGATGTATTCTTTATTGATCAAACATTCTGATTTACAAATGAGAGGTTATGTCCTATTTATACATAATGAAAGGGTGTGTCCCCTTTGATGTAACCAACACAACGGTTGGTAGTTAACCGCCACAACTAATATCTAACTTAGGATATATAATAATACTTAGGATAATATAGAAATCAAGATATTATGTCTAACAAAACTAAAATCAAAAGTCATCTATTAATCAATCTTATTAAACAATTGGTTCCTTGGTTCGGTTAGTATTGTTAGATTATCGGTTTTTAGTCCGGTTTAGTTAATTTTGGTGAATAACAAAAAAAAAACTTTTGCTAATTTTTTTTCCTAGAAGTACATGAAATAGAGGTAAAAGATAGGCCTGTAAACGAACCGAATGTTCATGAGCTGTTCGTGAACTTGTTCGGCGGGAAGTTCGTTTATGTCATTTATTTAATAAACGAACAAATACGAACAAAAAAAATTGTTCGGTTAGTTAAATGAACGAACATGAACGAACGTTGAGTTGTTCATTTATGTTCGTGAATGTCTGTTTATGTTCGTGTATTTATATCTGTTTAACTTTATTAATTATATATGTAGTTATATTTACATAAATACAAATATAAATTGGGTTTTAGCTACTTGTATAAATATATAACAAATTAGTAATTGGGTTTTTTCAGTAATACAAAATCGATCACATTTATTATGTTCGTGAACGTCCATTTATGCTTGTTGGTGAACTGTTCGTTTAGGTTTAAACAAATGAAGATAAACAAACAAGAACATGACAAACTTCTTAATGAACAAACATGAACACAAAAATGTGTTACATTATGTGTTTGTGTTCGGTTAAAATTAAATGAATATTCGGTTCGTTTACAGGCTTAGGTATGAAAGCTAAAATTTTCAAAACTCCCTATATTTATACCGCCACTACAATTCATAAACCTGTCTACTCAGCTTCAAATCATATTAGAGTATAATTTGCTATATACTTTTAATTAAAAACTTGATTTTTTATGTGATTAACAATATCTAGAGGTGAACAATAATTGAAACTTAACCGAAATCGAACAAAAACATACAAAACAAAACTGAAAATTAACCAAAACCGAGTTAATCTAATATCGGTTTTTTTGTACCCTAAGTTAACCAAAATTAGCAAACCAAAACTGAACCATTTATACATTCATTTCATGTGCTTCTAATTAAAATTTTAACTAAAGTTTGGTTTTGGTTATTAACCAAAATTAACTAAACCGAACTAAAAATGACAATCTAACCAAATAGACTGAACCAATTAACCGGTTGTTTATCAAGATTGATAAACTGATAATGTCTATTTTTGTTTCGGTTGAGGCTTATAATCGAACTGAACCTAACCCAACCATGAACCATTAAAAGTGTCCGTATTCCCTACCACATCGTGCGGGCATGCTGTTATAGTTTAACTAATTTGGGTAAACTAAGGGTACAAAAAGAAAACGATAACAAATTTTAAGTTAGATTGGATATTTTTAGTTTTCAATAGATTTTGGTTCAGTTTTGTCAGTTTTTTGGTTTGGCTTCGGTGAACGGTTTAGTTATTGCTCACTCTTAGATATCGTTAATCACGTAGCACATAAAGATTTTTAAAATAAAAAAATAGCAATACTATACTCAAATTAAAGATAATAAAATGCTCATTATTATTATGTAATTTTTTTTTATAAAAGTATAAACAAATGCAAAAAAAATGACTATTTAAAAATTATGGGAATGGTTTGCTTAAAATAAAGAAAAGAAGTTTAATTATAATTTAAATAAGTAAAAGTTAAGTAAGTTTAAGGGATTAAAGTGTAACTAAAATAGGGTATTAAAATGTAATTAATGTATGAATGACTATTTTACCCTCATTTCAGGGTTATTAATGAAAAATAAGTTCTTAACTTTTGGGTATCTTAAACTACCCCTCACTCATGCATTATAATCTATGTTACCTTATTAAGGAGGAGGCATGTCTACAATAGTAATTATACACAAATTTTAAGATGGGATATCAAGAGACTCATGCTTTAACATAGATATGTCATGTAAAAGTTCCCCATAATACCCCTTATTGCATTATCCACTTGTACTATAACTATAACTATAAGGTAACATAGATAATTAAAAAGGAACTTGAAGTTCAGAAGGAGAGAGACTAAACACCATTCGAATACTAATTATCAACTTGCTAGATCTTATAGGGAATGTACATAGCCCATTCATAACAGTTATAGTTACAATAGGTAATTTGTTTGTATAACACGCTCATTAGAAAAAATGTTGCTATCTATTTTTTTTTCTTTTTCGCACATTGCCACCTCACACTTTCTTAGCTTTAGCAACTTTAAATCCTTGTATGCAATTTGTTTCTATCTATCACAGAAAAATGCCAAGGGGAGAAAACCAAGATTGAAGACCTACATCAATCTTGGTAGAAACATGATATCAAAATATAATCTTACATTAATCACTCTCTTGCTTACTACAACTAAATACGTACCTAACCAATTGTATGTTGGAAACATTTAACAGCCACTTATAAAATGTATGGTAGCAAAACCATGATGTCAATCGGTTTCGTAACCATAACCATAATTTATGGTTAATTGATCAGAGCTTAACCATACCATCGGTTAATTGTTTGTTTGTTCGTTTTTGTTAACTAGGCTATTTCGGTTATGGTCCAATTAATACGGTTATTTGATCACGCCCTAACCTTAAAAAACATTGTGGTTATTGCTCAAAACTAAACCGACCCGCCTTTGCACAACCCTAGAATCACAAATTTAAGCGTTATGTCCCGCTGCATCGCGCGGGCACCATACTAGTATAGGATAGATAACTAACTACTTATTAACCATTTGACCCGTAACTCGTATCCGTCCAACTCGACCCATCAAGATTATCCAACAAAGGGCATAGTTTCATACTTTGTAATTCTTGTGTGATTATAGTTCGCGAGATTAAAAGAGTTTGGTTTGATGTCTTGTCCGAGTTTCAGAATATTGTGCGCGATCATATCATTCAGTTTTTTTTTTTTTTTTCACAAAATAAAATCTTACTTTTTCTAGGAACATGTTAGTATTTGACTAAGTCTAATAGCAAGAAAAGTGAAACGTCGCTATATTTAGTTGTAGGAGGGAGGGAGGGAGTGAAGGAAAGTGAGAAGCATATATATAGACTCACAAGCTAAGTTATCAAACAGGAGGCGTTAGCTGCGGAAATGACAGTGTTGAGAGTTTTCTTTTGTATTCTGTATGTACATTTAGCTTCTATGATTTATGCTCAAGATGATCAATCAGGTAAGAATCTAAATAATATGTATGCATGTGTGTGTTAGATGATGGTGTATGTTCTCAACCTTTTTCTTAGCAGGCTTCATTAGCATAGATTGTGGAAGTGGGTCAAACTACACACAAGAAGACACAGGCATAAATTACGTTTCAGACGAGGGCTTCATAGAAAGTGGTGAGAGTTATGGCCTGCCTGGTGTTCGTGACTATGGAACACGTATATTCAACACTATTAGAAGCTTTCCCAAAAATGAACGAAACTGTTACACTCTTAGACCCCAGAAAGGGAAGAATAATAGGTATTTGATCAGGGCGATCTTTTATTTTGGTGTTTCCAGAGGTCAACCCCCACAATTTGATCTTTATATTGGAGCAGATTATTGGGCTACAGTTTATATTTCAGACCCAGCTAATTATGTCCTCCATGAGATGATACATCTGACCTCATCAGATTACATACATGTTTGCCTTGTTAACACAGATCGGGGAGATCCTTTCATTACATCATTAGAACTAAGGCCTTTAGATTTCGCCATGTATAAACAACAATCACCGTCATCATTAATCCTCAACTATCGAAATAACTTTGGAACAACTCAAACTGTCAGGTCAGCATTTTAAGTTTATTACTATTATTATATAATTCTTGCTGCTGTTAGATTATTAATCTTGTTTATTAATCATAAGACTTATGTAAATATTTATGTTTATGTAATTATATGGATATCCTAAGTTAATTTAATATTAGATATGGACGGAATCGGTTCATATAAGTTAGTTAATGGTAGTTATGCTTGGTTGTATGTATCTTAAGTTTGTGTTTAAATAACCAACTTATAAAATTTCCCTCTCTTTTCCTCCAATTCTCACAACCGAAAACCATCCAAACTCTAGCGAAAACATTCGATCATCAGTGCAGAAATCTAACAGCTGCTGCCCTGCTTCAGTATTAATTTTTTTTTTCTGAAACAGGTACGATGATGACAAGTATGATAGAATATGGGATCCAGTTAATGCTGTTAGTGATAGAGCAATACAGGCTTCTGATACAGTTTCTTTAAAACCTTTTAGTGAAGAACAAGTACCATTAAAGGTCATGAGCACTGCCGTTACACCAATTGATAACCATACAGAACTATCCCAATGGTGGAATGCTACTTCAAATGATGAGTATATCATCTACGTTCACCTTGCTGAAGTCGAAATACTAGAAAGAAATCAGAAGAGAGAATTCGACATTTATATTAATGACGACTGGATTCAAACATTTTCTCCGTCAACTAACATAACCACAATCATCTTATCTTCCGGCTCGCCAACATATCAGATTAGACTAAGACAAACCTTAAACTCAACCCTCCCTCCCTCATAAATGCATTGGAGATTTATGCTTTGAAGCAGTTCCTACAAAACCAAACAGATGACCAAGATGGTAAATATCTTCTCTATCAGTAGCATATATTTTCGTGTATTCTAGTATTTTACCTTTAAACAATATAACCAGAACTGATTCTTTTATCAGCTGCTGCAATCTGGAGTACCAAGTCAACTTATGGTTAACAAAATTAAACTGGCAAGAATCCATGTGTTCCACAGGCTTGGGTTGGTCTTAACTGCGATTATAGTGATCCGGGGGCTGCTCGAATCATATCCCTGTATGTATTCCGTTTTACAACCACCACTGAATAATATATTGTTTCATTTAAAACTACTGACAAACAACTTGAATCAATTTAAATTAATGCAGGAACCTGTCTTTTCGGGGATTGAGTGGAGAGATAGCTACTGCCTTGGTTAATCTCACTATGCTAGAATCATTGTAAGTGCTTTCAAATTAGTCCTTAACATATGAAACTGTTGTACAATATGCATATTTCTGTTTTTTCTATATTAGTTTTGCTTGTTTGTATGCGGATTGTTTTGGAGTTGAGGGTCTCTCTGTAAGCAGTCTCTCTATCTCAGCGGCGCCCTTCCAGACCCTACCAGTAGTTTCTGCTATTTGTGGGATTTATTGGGTTTGGTTGTTGTTTCTGTCTTTTTCAGGGACTTGTCCTACAATAACTTGATAGGAAATGTGCCACTTTTCTTGCTCGGCTAGACAACCTGAGGATTCTGTAAGTAACCTGGTTGTCAGAACTAGTCAAAAGCTTTTACTTGCTGCATACTGATCTTATATGGTCTTCCTTGTAAAACTTAATGGGAAACAACTTCACACGACCACTTCCAGCAGAACTTCTAGCAAAATCGAAGAAAAGGTTACAGCTCAGGTTCGATACTTTAGAACAGAAAGCAAAAGCTAAACAAATCAACATTCACCTCATCACTTATTCTAACAATTTTTTTTTGCATATTAGTATTGAAGAAATCAGTGGTGAAGATAAACGTTCTTGGATGCGTATAATAGTTGTCATTATAGCACCAATTAATTGCATGCATCGTGGTATTGTCCATCATTGTATTTATAGTTAAACAACGGCAAAAGAAAGGTTTGCAGTTATCTTAACCTTGTAATTATATCTAATGGATTTATATCTATCAAACATCTTGAATGGAGAAGAAATTAAATTTAAATAAACAAATGCAGCTTTGATCGCATGGCAAGTTTTAACACCTAAGAAACAACGTTTACATATTCTGAGGTGATGAGTATTACTAACAACTTCCAGAACGAAATCGGGAAGAGGATTTGGAAGGTGTTCTATGGATCTATTGGGGATAACCAAGTTGCTGTGAAGATGCTTTCCGAATCATCGTCTCAAGGTTACAAGG
Source organism: Ambrosia x helenae (assembly GCA_030844895.1). Classification (NCBI taxonomy): domain Eukaryota; kingdom Viridiplantae; phylum Streptophyta; class Magnoliopsida; order Asterales; family Asteraceae; genus Ambrosia; species Ambrosia x helenae. The sequence goes on along the minus strand of JAUTDX010001332.1, from coordinate 5,486 downwards.
AATTTCAAGCTGAGGTAAGTAACAGATAAAACTATCTTTTAGGATAGACTTACAATTTCAATTAGCTAATTAAATGAGCAATGATGCGTAAACAATAACCTGCAAAACGAACAAACAACGTACCCTGTTGGATAAACAAACTAATATGCAGCGGAATGAACGAACAACACTTGACTATAAACAACAATCTTGATCGAACAATCAAATATTATAAGCAAACTTTTCGGTAAAGGAATAATGGGACAGAAACAAAGCAAATGGATTGCTCTTATATTGATACAATCTTGGTAATTACAAATGAACAATATGATTTCTATATATACTAAATGAAAAGTTATGTTGCGATTATAGTTCCTATATGACAGTAAAGGTTCCCACTATTTTAGTTTTAGCACCAAATAACCATATAACCGTTTTAAGACATAAGGGCATAACTGTCATTTCTCTTGTTTGGTGTCTGATGCGCGCCCCATGTATCTCTTCCTTTTGATGCTGCAGTCTTCTTTAGTTCTTGTGTTGCAACATTGACCGATCTTGTGTCACACTTGATCATCCTAGATTAATTAATTACAATCATATTCCTAATGTTTACAAGTTCATATGTTCTACACATTTGTTACATACATACTAACATAAATTGATAATATTTACATTAACACAAATAATTATAAGTTTTATTTACTTAATAACACATGCCCCTAAATCAAACTTGGATTCATTGAACTTCTTGGCAGTGTTTCCAGGCTTCCTGCAGTGCTTTTTCAATCATCAAGAAGTTGAATTTCCTTTTCTTGATCAACTGTTTAGCCCACATTCCAATCTCCCACCCCCCCCCCCCCCCCACAATAGAGAGAGCATAGTCCTCTTCTAAAGATGTTGAATCTTTGTTGAGCACTTGCATCATTCTTGGTAATTGTTCTTGTCCTTTTAATGTTGCTGCTTTCGATTCTATCTTTTCTCCCTTGATTTGCAGCCTTCATTGCCGTCTTTCGAACTTGTTATTGCCATTCCTAGACATCAAGGTACCGAGAATATAGGATCCTAACATGCCTTTGTCCTCATACTCCAAACCTAATTCCTTTGCTATTACAACCCACACATATACTATGAACCCTTCGGTGACCCCCAACTTATTGACTAGTATATACAAGTCATACAAATTCCACCTCTTTTCCATTTTCTACTCTTGGTGGAATGGGTCGATTTGATATTTTCAAATAGAAATTTAACAACCAAGACACCATTCGTAAGAAAGGATCTTTAAGATCTCTCTATGTGCTCACGGTTTCAAGACTTTCAATAATATTCAAGAACTCAATGCATTTATCAATCGAGTCTATGTTAATATCATGAACTGTGTTCTCTATTCTCCTCATATTTCTTTCGGAATCTAAGGTTGATTCCTCAAAGTACTCATTCAAATATTCTTCTTTTTCTTCTCGTTTCATGAATTCTCCCAATTCAATTAGCATAGACTTTTTGGAATCTCTATTTTCTTTCATATTCTTAAATTGCATACTCTCTTTCTTAAACATATTTTGGACATAACATATATTTCCCTCTAACTTCAAAATGAATCCTTGTAGTTTTAATTCTGGACTTAGTATGTTTTCTTCTATGTCCGTAGTGTAAAAGACATTCTGTATGATCAATGATTGATCATTGGCCGAAGCATTTATCACCCCTATACCCCTTATGAACACAAATTCATTCTTGATTCTACTTTTTACTCCAAAGGATCCTTTTATTTTAAAAAAATAATCTAAATTTTCCTGTCATATGATTTTGCAAATCGGGACTTACATACCATAGATTTCTCCACAATTCTTTATTAGTGCTGTTAAAGAACAGTCTTTTCCACTTCCAAATTTTTTGTTCAGATAATAACTTATACCGGTGTCAATGCAGCGTCCTTGATTAATTGTGCATTTCATCTCTCTCTCTCTCTCTTCTCATGTTACACGCACTGATTAAATGACTGGGCTCGTGACAATAATAACATGATCTTGTGTCAATTCTCTTCTTCTTTGCAGCAGCCTTTCTTTCTTGTTTCCTCCGGTGCTTGTCCCACGTATTATGTCTTGATCCGCAATATGAAAATCTCAGATGATTGTGACATTGTTCTTCTACGGATTATTGTAGTGATTTGATTGTGAAACGAAAACTAGTGTGTTTCTGGCTCTGATACCAGATTTCTTGGATAAACAAGCTAATATGCAGCGGAACGAATGAACAACACTTGACTATAAATAACAATCTTGATCGAATAATCAAATAATATTAGCAAACTTTCGGTAAAGGAATAATGGACAGAAACAAAGCAAATTGGATTGATCTTGTATTGATTCAATCTTGGTAATTACAAATGAACACTATGTTTTCTATATATACTAAATGAAACGGTATGTCGGTTATAGTTCCTATATGACAGTTAAGGTTCACCTCGGGTTAGTTTTGGCGCCAAATAACCATATAACCGTTTTAAGACATCAGGGCATAACTGTCATTTCTCTTGGTTGGTGTTTGATTCGTGCCCCTTGTATCTCTTCCTTTTGATCATGCAGTATTCTTTAGTTCTTGTGTTGCAACATTATTGACCGAACTTGTATCACACTTGATCATCCTAGATTAACAATTACAATCATATTCCTAATGTTTAGAAGTTCATATGTTCTACACATTTATTACATACATACTAACTTAAATTGTTAATATTTTACATTAACACAAATAAATACAAGTTTGTATTTACTTAATAACATACCCATCATAATTCCACTAATAGTAATCTATTGGGCCAATCCCCTTATGGTGGAGTGACACCCTCCTTGATTTCCTTATGGGATGTGGGGAGTTCGAGTCCTACCAATACCATATATTTCTCCATAATTCTTTATTAGTGCCTTAAAGAACATAGTCTTTTCCACTTCCAAATTTTGTGTTCAGATAATAACTTATACCGGTGTCAATGCAGCTTCCTTGATTAATTGTGCAGTTTCATCTCTCTCTTTCTCTCTCTATCTCTCTCTCATGTTGCACGCACTAATTAAGTGACTGGCTCGTGACAATAATAACATGATCTTGTGTCAATTCTCTTCTTCTTTGCAGCAGCCTTTCATTCTTGTTTCTTCCTGTGCTTGTCCACGTATTGTGTCTTTGATCCGCAATATGAAATCTCAGATGATTGTGACATTGTTTCTTCTACGGATTATTGTAGTGATTTGATTGTGAAATGAAAACTAGTGTGTTTCTCGATCTGATACCAGATTTGTTGGATAAACAAACTAATATGCAGCGGAATGAACGAACAACTTGACTATAAACAACAATCTTGATCGAACAATCAAATATTATATGCCAACTTTCGGTAAAGGAATAATGGGACAGAAACAAAGCAAATTGGATTGATCTTGTATTGACACAATCTTGGTAATTACAGATGAGCACTATGATTTCTATATATACTAAATGAAACGGTATGTCGGTTTTAGTTCCTATATGACAGTTAAGGTTCACATCGGGTTAGTTTTGGCGCCAAATAACCATATAACCGTTTTTAAGACATAAGGGCATAAATGTCATTTCTCTTGTTTGGTGTCTGATGCGCGCCCCATGTATCTCTTCCTTTTTATGCTGCATTCTTCTTTAGTTCTTGTGTTGCAACATTGACCGATCTTGTATCACACTTGATCATCCTAGATTAACTATTACAATCATATTCCTAATGTTTACAGGTTCATATGTTCTACACATTTATTACATACATACTAACTTAAATTGATAATATTTACATTAACACAAATAAATACAAGTTTGTATTTACTTAATAACATGCCCATCATAATTCGACTAATAGTAATCTATTGGGCCAATCCCCTTATGGTGGAGTGGCACCCTCCTTACTATCCTTATGGGAGGTGGGGAATTAGAGTCCTGCCATCACCAAAATGGTGCTGGTGGGCCGGGTTTTACCGCAGTGGGCCTTTGGCAGCGGTTTTTCCCCGAAACTGCTGTGAAATTATTGGTAGACCCGTTACTCTCGGAGTACTCTTTTGTCCAGTGGGTACTTCGTGAGTAATCGGGATTGATTTGTTGGCCGTTCAAAAAAAACGTAATCTATTGGTAAGGTGTAACGATGGTAAACCTTTCCTCTATCCGATAAGATAGAGAGCTCCTCCAACTGAGACCTCCCCATCTAACCTATGAATTCTACATGGGAGCACATTCTTTTGCAATAAATGAGTTGTTGAAATTTAGAAGTTAAGAAATTTCATCTACAGGTCAAGCTTCTTATGGAAGTTCGTCATACAAACATAACGTCACTTGTTGGGTACTGCGATAACAGCAACCACAAGGGAATCATCTATGATTTCATGGCTAATGGGAACTTAGGAGAGCATCTATTTGGTTAATGGGAGTAGTTAACTACATATTTCTAGTGTCCTGTGTCTTCAGCTGATTGCTTTACATTTTACTTGACTACTCAGATGGAAGTCCAAATGTCTTGAGCTGGGAAAGAAGGCTACAAATTGGATGTGATGCAGCAGAAGGTTAGCCATTACGTTACTTCATACTAGCTTGTACTTATTGCGTTTTTTATGAATCAGCTGCTTTAACAAGTTTAGCATTCATGGTCTATATTACAGGGCTAGCGTACATGCATCATGGATGCAGGCCACCAATAGTTCATAGAGATGTGAAGTCTTCAAACATATTGTTGAATGAAGGTTTCCAGCAAAACTGGCCGATTTTGGGTTGTCCAGAGCTTATCCTACTGAAGATGCCAGTCATGCATCCTCAGTAAAGGTTGCGGGCACTTTTGGGTACCTTGACCCTGAGTGAGTTTTTCTCTTTAACATTTATCTCACTTTTTTAAGTTAACTGACTGAGAAATTCTATGGAATAGTTGATAAATATGATGCAATAATTATACTTCCTGGGAAAGTTTGGTACTAGGAGCTTACAACTTATCGTTGAAACATGAAACGCAGGTATCACTCAACTGGCAGGTTGACGGAGAAAAGTGATGTGTAAAGCTTCGGGGTACTGCTCATGGAGTTGATTACAGGCCGAAAGCAATATCAGAGGGCATAAACATAGTTAAACTGGGTTCAATCACTAGTTGAAGAAGGAAATGTTGAAACTATAATTGATTCAAGACTAGAGGGACGTTTTGACATCAATACTGCCTGGAAGGTAGTAGAAACTGCAATTGCTTGTTTCCTTGACGCCCATCAAAAGGCCAACCATGACTGAGGTGGCGATGGATCTCAAAAATTGTGTGCAAACAGAAAAAACTAGACAAAGTGGATCTATATCCTTGAACTTGGAAGGTGTGAATGATCTAAAGCCAAGATAGTGAAGTCTTAAAACTATTAAGTCATGTCAAGTGCTCATATAAAACACGTATATTATGGTGTGTAGTTTTTCTTGTAACAAATATATGCTTGGAAGTAAAGAACTAGTGAGTCAGGACCAAACTGTTA